>JANAVB010014463.1:0-28070 GCA_029216955.1 Iris pallida
TCCATTTTTTTGAAAACAAAATTTACAGTTTTTGGAAAACTTTAACAACGTGTAACTTTCTACATACTAGATGAAAAGTGAATCCAGAAGGTGCGTTACAATCTTGGTTAGGTTGTCTTTGACTACCTTTAATTAGTTTTTACGAAAGTTTAATGGACAACGAGAAAGTGGCCGACAAGTTGATGTTTGAAACAGTTTTTAATATTACAGAAAACAGATTTTTGTTCAACTTCGTCTCGATTTTTCGAGCAAGTAGATGGGTTATTTTCGAAATCCACCTAGAGGATCTCGAAGAGGGTCAAGTCTACTTTCCAGAAAATCTTACGGATCGAAAATCGGTGCTACGAGTAAAAAGTTACGCCGTTGGAAAGTGGGGTACCTTGAGTGGAAAAACAGCTCTGTGGGTGACGTGGGGCTGACTTCCGATGCTTCGTTCATCGCACACAAAGCTCCATCGCTGGTGAAACGAATTCATAGGCGAAGAGGGTATGATAGCCTCAACTTTCGTTTTGGAAGAGTAGGGTTTTGAGGCTTGTGGAGGAAGATGTATTTATATCTACTAGTAGCAAACCTAATACTAATAGGTTTTAAAACTTTGAATCCCACGGGTAGCGTGAGCTTGCTGCTTATAGCAGCAAGCATTGAATTTGTAGGGCCCGCCCACTTTTAAGGGTGGGTTTGTATTTTTTTCTTTTTCTTTTTCCTTTTCTTTTTCTTTTCCTTTTTTTTTCTTTTCTTTTCTTATTCTTTAAATCTTTTATAGATAAAACTATATATATTCAAAAATCATTTAAATACAATAACACTTTAAATATCACATATCCACATATTTAATATATTTAAATATATCTACATATATATAAATTCATCTTACAATAAATCAATCTCAATAATAATAATAATAATATCTAAATAGATTGAACATTTTTAATCTCCATGAAATAACTTAAATTATAATAAAATAATAATAATCGTCCCAATGGGTGAACTTTACCGCTCACCCATGTGTGGGTCCAGAAAATTATACCATCTTATAAAACATTATTTTATTAATAAAATATAAATTTTGTACCAAAAGTCAATAATATTCAACAAGTCTCAAAATTAAAAATATTTGTACACACATGAAATATTCCTACATGGCCATCATGGTCCCACCACATGCCTACATGGGCTTAAATTTGGTCCGGACCAGTTCGGGCTGGTTTGGCACAACCGGGTCATCTAAAAATCAATATATAAAATAATATTTAATTAAAATAATTTAAATAAGTTCATTCACAGCTTGGCCTGGTTTTCTAGTTTGGATATTACTGTGGCTAGGCTTCCCCCGGCATGGCTAGTACACTAGTCAAGGCACACTGCTACATCTTCTGTGCCAAAATTCATGGTAGTCTAGTGCTCCAACACTCAACAATGGCTAAGGTCATTTAAAAATAAAATAAAATCATAAATTGTATAAATTCATTTTTTAGTCTAAAAATAATAAAAATAAATTTTAAAAAATAGGGGTTTTACATTCTACCCAACTTACAAGAATTTCGTCCTCAAAATTAAAAATAAGTAGGGATTGAAAAGGTCACATGGGTATATTGATGAGGAATCATCAAATCACAACGTTCAACAAAACATGAATTAGAAAATCATGATTTAGATAAATACAAATAATCATGGATATGGCTAATTAATGCAAGAAAAAAATGATCAAGGGTTTTAAGTAGTTCAGATAAAACACGAGTTTAATGAATAGAAAAGAATCGAGTAGATTAAGGGAAAAAATAATTTAGAGACTTAAGAGAGATGGTTCCTTGAGAATAGTTGTATATTGGTCGTCCAGGTTGCGGGCATGATTAAGAGAACGATTTGAATCATCCTCAAGTATCAAGAATGATTAGAAGGTCACGATAGTAGGTATGGAATCGACGAGTAGTTCAAGCGAGGATATAGTTACCTTGGTTGGTCCATGGCTAACTATCTTGGCAATAGATGGTGGGACAACTAAAGGCAATACTTTGAGTCTATCTATCAAGTACATGTCTGGTCTTTCTAAAGTAAGTAAAGCCCACAACAAAAGATTTCAAAGACGATGCTATTCAGTACGAAATACGATGTTCATAGGCGATAGGAAATTCAAATGAGAGTTGTCAATGCTGTGCGGATTAGACTCTTAGGCAAGTTTACTATGTCTTCATCCACGTAGAATAATATGTGATAAGTGAACCAAAGTGCAATAGGTTGATCAGACCATCATGCACCGGTTCTGATTAGACAATATGTTAGTGGGTACATCCAATAAAATATGTCATGATCAAGCTTGGTAAGGAAATAAGCTTGCAAAACTGAAGCTACATTAGCAGCATGAGATAGTCAAAATATGAGCAAGGGAGGTACTGCTGAAGGAAATTTGAAATAGTCCAAGATCTTTTAAAATCGAGTCTTGCTCGAAGTGTGGGCCTGTACAGTTGTCTAGTTTTCTTTACTTATGGTTTGGTTGTCTAGATAAGTTAAGGTCCTCTGAATTTATAGTCTAAGTGAACTTACCAATATGGTTTACAAGGAAAAAGTTTTAGGTGGTGAGGTATTCTACCCAACTTACAAGTGTTAAACTAGCAGTGTGATGGGACAACGGGTCAAGCAATCAAGATAAAGCACAATTTGAGCATTTACGGAATTAAGTAGAACAAAAATCACCTATCGGTCGAAAGAATTGAGTCGAGATGGAATCCCTATCCGTGGTCAAATATATCGGTATCATGGTAAAGGTTATAGTTTAACCATTTTGATCAGAAGGTCATATCATGAAAATAGTGTACAAGGAGACGTGTTTTAGTGGGACATGATATATCTACATGAAGGTGGACTTGTCTAGGTCTTATACATAAAATTTATGGAAGGAAAAGTCTAC
This sequence comes from Iris pallida, assembly GCA_029216955.1. Lineage (NCBI taxonomy): Eukaryota > Viridiplantae > Streptophyta > Magnoliopsida > Asparagales > Iridaceae > Iris > Iris pallida. The sequence continues at coordinate 2,906 of JANAVB010014463.1, forward strand.
TGTTGTGCTCCAAATATCCAAGTCATGGTAGGGGACGCCAGAAGATCAAAAATAGAAAGTGGGAGTTCACGAGGTGATAAGTAATACACAAAATAAAGAAGATCAAGTTAAAGCATGAAATAAAATTAATTAAAGAATCATAAAATAATTTAGGAACACAATTCCGGAGAGAAGATAGTCTCATAGATGAATACAGTTAAGGAACCATTAAATCATTATTCAAATTGCTAGTGGGTTAGAAGGTCGTAATTAAAAGATCTAGAATTGAAGGAAGGTCGAGTAAGCCGAGGTGGAAATACAGTCACATAGCTGGGTAGATGACTAACAACACTTGTGTATATACTACTAGCATGGTCATAAGTGACATGGCAATTAGTGTGGAATACTTCTAACTCATTAGGGCTACCTTTGTGGCCTACCATTAATATTTCAACTCGAGTTTCCTCCAAAAAGTTTCAAAAATAAACTTTCAAAATAAACCACCAAAATTTGTATTCACTCCAAGCCGTTCAAATTCATCATAAAAATTTAAATCACTCTCATAAATTTCAAACAAAATTTTATCACGTTACTACTAACCTTTTCCAAAATTAACGTTTAAATTCAACTATTTAACTCGAGAGTTCATAATTTACGAATCCATAAAAATTTCACAATCAATCAAAATTTAACACTCTAAAATTTTCAAATAACTCATAATAAAACTCTTAGCATATTAAAAGCAATCTCAAAAATTCAGCTCAATACTCTCATCAATTTTAACTTCTATTCATGCTAAGTTATTCCAACAAATCTCAACTTTTAAATGGTAACTTCCTTTAATCCATCAAAATAACTTTCCATCACATCCTTCAAATTCATCCAAAATTTTAATATAGCAATCCCTCATTAAACTAAATTTTCAAATAATCTTATCAGTCAAAATCCCCCTTTTTTTTATACCAAAAATCTAAATAGATTTGTAAATCCTCAATCATAGGACACAATTTAAAATAAAGAGAAATTCCCAAAAATTGTTTTCAATTATTGTAAACCAAAATTTACCATCATTACTTCCACTTAAAATTCAAAATTTACTAAACATAAAAATCGCAAGTTGTACAACTCAATTTAAATAATTCCTACGGCCATTTTTAAAAGCTAAAATCATTTTCAAACCAAATTTATAATCGTGCAAAGGTGTATAACCATAATCCAATGAATCATAAACATCAAAACTCAAAAATCAATAAATTTTATATTTGTTCAAAGATGTATATCTATCACCCAAAATTTTAAATATCACAACTCGAAATGCAATTCAATTTTATATTTGTTCAAAGATGTATAACTATAACCCAATAAATCATAAATATTAAAACTCAAAAATCCAATCAATTTCTTAAATCAATGGTATAAAGATTTTAGCTGTATATTTTTTTTCCTGCAGTATCAATCCTATGGTGTTTACTATTTAGAAATCTCAAAAAAAAAACTTTCCTTGGTAATATCCTAATTTACAAATTACAATTTATTAAATCACACTAAAAAAGCATTTTTAAACTCAATTAGAGTCTTGAATGTATTCCAATTGCCAATATAACCATTCTAGCCATATGTGTTTGACCTATGAGCATATACTAGTGTAGTCATCTTCCTAGCTGACACTAAGCACGAAAATAAGAATCAACGGTAGAAAGGAATCAAGCAAGATGCAATTCAAGGAAGTCGGACGAGAGTTCGGAATTTGAAGCCAAGGGAAGAGGTCAAGTTGTATGGATGAGATTCCTAGATTCTAATCCTATGTTGCAGGTTCACATCGGTACAGTAACGTAACCGAAGTGACAAACTCGACCTGCATGGGCCACCACAAAATAGAATAAAAATGGAGTCCGACCTCCGAAATAGAGAAAAATGAATTATAGCAACTAATCGTACATCAACTAAAATGAATCAAATGACATCAGAAGGTAAAATCTTCTCGACAGAGAATGAAGAATATGGTCATGTTTTGTACTCTTACGAGTAGTCCTGATTGTCTAGACCTAGAGAGATCACCAGGTCCTCAGAGAGACGTAATAAGATATATAATATGCTATAATAACAGAATATGTATATATACGCAACTGGGCTTCCTAACCATCTATGTGAATTTACTTTTGAGGGCAACGTTCCATACAGGGGCTCAACAAATAATAAATGCATGACACATATAGTGCTCGATTGAGACACTGGTGGCAACTAGAGAAAAGTAAATAAATAGTAGACACATGCCTAGTACCTGTCCCTCCCCACCCCATGCTTCTGTCTATGTCGTATCTCAACACAAAACCTCTAATAACTGCTAAATCTTCTAACGTGTATTTCCAGTAATAGTTACAACATTTTTTACGTCCATACATACCAGTGGCCAGCGAGTACAGAAGTCCTGTAATGCTCCGTTCCGTACAGTGCATTACGATGAGTCGTTAACTCGAAGAGTTACGTTGACCCGATGAAGTATCGATGGAAAGCATAAGTCCGATTTGAACAAAGTAATGACTTCGATTGATCTGGTGTGCAGGCTATGCTTTTGCGTTGGATTGTAAAGGGTCGATAATTTGCCTCGTTAACTAAGGTGTCCACAAATCCAAATCGTCGTCTTGCAACGAATTGTGGCATGGGCACAGTAGGCCGAATAAGTCAAATAGTTCAACGGAATGGCTAAGTCAGGAGAGTTGGCCGTGCAAGCAAGTTATGGAATCGAGCCGCTTCAGCTCGGCAGAAATGATAAGGCGTATCGGCTTAAGGTGGGTGGGTTCTTGGGTCTCTCTCCCTACTCCTTCACGTATAATAAAATATATCCTTGTATACGTAAGTTGCCATTAAGTTAGCGAGCCTGGCTCGAACGGTTAAAGGTCATAGCATGTTGTCGAACATTAAGATAGAACATTGAACATTAAACAATTGAAGCGACATGCATCATGTGTACGAGTCACGGTAGGGCGGTGATAGTAGAACATTGAAGGGTAATATCGAGATGTGCATCATGTTTGCGATAAAATATAAAATAACAGAACAATTATCGGAGGACCCGGACTTTTACTTCACGTTACAAACTCGCTTGTACAAAGAAAGCCTAGGGACGAAAACCTAGGTACAGCAGTCTAAGTACAATTGTTTATTTTAGATTCCGGGGGGTGACGATAGAGGCTCGGGAAGGCGACGACAGCCCTGTCTTACTCCTTGGACGATCGGTATGCAGCCTTGGCTCCTGTGAAGTGATGGTTGGCATTGATGAAGAAATGCTCTTCTTGCTCTCCCTCTATTACTCTTCTGGCTTCTCTCCCTCTCTGTGTATTTTCTCTCTGATTATTGGGGGAATCTCTCTGTATATCTCTTTTTTTGTATGTCCTTCTTTTGCAAGGGAATGGCACCCTGCTATTTATAATAGTGTGGGGCATCATTAGGGTTTACAATGATTTCCCATTCTCAAAGTGGCGGCAGCCTGGTAAATGATTAATCTGGACCATTAATCTTGAGCGTGAAGGATCTGGGCCATTAATGAGGATTATGCCAAATCATGTCAGTCATTAATGTTGATTGCAATAAATCCCCATCATGATGATTTGTTGATATTCACAAATCTAAATGAGTCAATTTAATTCCTTCTCTTGCCACGTGTCCCAAATCATTGGGATCTGACCTAAAATTTGATTATCTTTAGGACACGTGTCCTGTCATCATTGTTGAGCCGCATGAGGAGCGTTCATATTTGGGCCGCATGAAGGTCGTTATGACCGAGCCGCATGAAAGATTTCATGACTGAGCCGCATGAATAGTCTCTATACTCAAGCCGTATGAAGGTTGTCATGACCGAGCCGCATGAATATGTTCATGACTGAGCCGCATGGGGGTCTTCATGGCCGAGCTGTATGAGAGTCTTCATGGCTGGGCCGCATGGATTTCTTTTATGGCCGAGCTGCATGGGGGACCTTCATGACTGAACCGCATAGGTTTCTCTGCACTGACCGCATGAACTCGTCTAATCTGGCCGCATAAACTTGCCTCAAAGCTGTGAAGATTTTCTCCAGTTCCCTAGGAAGATAGTGCTTTCGTGTTAGCCAATACGACTACTTTACGTCATGGCTGTCAGCTGTCAGCCGTCAGAGCATTAATTGTGTTCAGTACGTTGGGCACAGCTGCTTTGAAGGCCACGTGGCCTCTCTCTGTGGGCCGCATGGAGTTTACTCGAGTTGCCTATGTGTTTGAGCCGCATGTCTATGTTGGTGACTTTTGAGCCGCATGATACTCTTGAGCCGCATGAAGCTCGTCTGATTTTGAGCCGCATGAAGCTTCCTAGGTTCTGTGCCGTATGAAGAATGTCTCATGACCGAGCCACATGAAGGACGTCTCATGACCGAGCCGCATGAGGAATGTCTCATGATCGAGCCGCATGAAGGACGTCTCATGACCGAACCGTATGAGGAATGTCTCATGACCGAGCCGCATGAAGGACATCTCATGACCGAGCCGCATGAGGAATGTTTCATGACCGAGCCGCATGAAGGATGTCTCATGACTCGCATGAGGAATGTCTCGATCTGCCCGTGCACTCGCTTTGTGGGCCCGGGTATCCCGAACACACGAATGCGTAGGTATCATATTTGCTCCCTGATGTGGGGACTAATAGAAACACTTGCCCTCGATCTTTGTTGGAAGACTCTTGAGAACCACTCTGTCCGTTTGCCGTCGGGGGCTGGACATAGGCAGCTCCGTACAACTTTTCATCAGAGGCCCGCTTAGCAGGACGCTCTTGATGGTCAGAGGTTAGGACAGCTGACTGAGCCCGATGAGCCTGCGCTGCCCTAGACTTCTTCTACTTAGCACCCGAAGGTGCATAATAGGAAGAGTCCAAGTTTGGAAGGAGGGAAGAGAAGTTGGTGCCCTTTTCAAAGGAGGTAAGGGGGCTCTATTGTAGAATGGAGTGAGCCCTTTCTTCTTCTCCTTTTCGATGTGGGACTAAAAGCAATATTTTCCATACTTCTACAGGACCCCCTTCAAAGTTTCCAAATTACAAATTTGGAACACTTTGAATAAGAAGCATGGAAAGTAGATTTGTTTAGGTGTGGTAATCCAATCAAAGGTAGCATGGACATGATAGGTTTGGGTACTTCCGCTGGGGATTTTATGTGGACTTATCATCCTTGGCGTACCTTGGTTTTAGGTACGGATAATAAGTTGAGAGAGGGAACCATCATATTTACTCAGAGGTGGTATGGACGTGGTAAATATAAGGATGATGGTAGAGCTTTCCTACTCAGAGGTGATATGGACATGGTAGGAGTGAACTCGAATGAGGATACATAGAACAACTCAGAGGTGCTATCAACGTGGAAGTTCTATGCATTGGGTGAAAGAATGCTATGGAACAGCTGGGCTCCGAAAGCATGTGATGATGAGGAAAGATGTGGATGTACTAAGGGACCTAGTACGGCATTTATGGTCAGCAGAGGACATTTGTGGGCCTATTATCCTTGGCATACCTTGGTTTTAGGTACGGATAATAAGTTTGATAGGGATACCTAGAACAACTCCGCGGTAAGGCGAATATGGAGGTTCTTGGTATCAGGCGAAAGAATGCCATGGAGCAGTGATCAGTTTTCTGTTTTCTTTCACTATTTTTCTTTTCTTTTTGTCAAGGGATGTGATCCCAGATGATGTAGTACTTTGAATCTTGAATAAATGAGCATGTTTCAACTCATCTTCTCTTTCTTGTACTTATGGTGTTTGTGGAACTGGACTTGCTGGGAGATTATTTGTGGACCTGTTACCCTAGGCGTACCTTGGTTTTAGGTACGGATAACAAGTTTGGTCAGGATATCCGGAACAACCATGGCAAAGTGGTCATAGGTGCTCTCGGTATTGGGAAAAAGAATACCGTAGAGCAGCTGGGCTCCCGGGGCATAGTGAGATGGTAGATTTATGCTAAGAAGCTTAGCATAGGATATTTGTGGACCTATTATCCTTGGCGTACCCTGGCTCAGGATACGGATAATAGGATGAAAGGAAACCAACATATTTGCTCAGAGGTTATGAGGACATGGCAAGCATGAAGGTTTTACCGTGGAATCTTCCTGCTCAGAGGTAATGAGGACATGGCAGGGGAGACTTCACGGAAGATATTCGTAGTCAACAGCGGACATTTGTGGTCAACAGAGGACATTTGTGGTCAACAGAGGACGTTTGTGGTCAACAGAGGACATTTATGGTCAACAGAGGACATTTATGGTCAACAGAGGACATTTGTGGACCTATTATCCTTGTCTACTCCGGTTGTGGGTACAGATAATAGGTTGAAAGGGAACCGACATACTTACTCAGAGGTAATGGGGACATGGCAAGCATGAAGGTTTCTTCGACGGAGCCTTCCCACTAAGAGGTAATGAGGACATGGCAGGAGTGGGCTCAATGAAGAGGGGGTACATAGAATGACTCAGAGGTAGAAGAACGTGGAAGTTCTATGCGAGGGGGTGGTTTGTTTTTGGTGGAAGTGAAAACGACTCAGAGGTAATGAGGACATGGCCGTTTCGGAAATTTGTGGATCGATTACCCTTTTTGTGCACTGGGAGCGCGGGTAGTGGATTATGAGTGAGGATCTCTTCCAGGAAGAAAATTCAGAGGTATAATCATACGTGACTTACTATCTGAAAGAGTGACCGAAATATGAGTTCAGAGGCACCAGCGGGTACATAACTCGATAATTTAGAATAGTGAGAAAGTGTGGAGAGAATGCCGTTTAGACATAATATTTCTTCAGGAGCTTGCCGTTGACGGGCAACATGAGCAAGTCTCTATTTTGTTTTGCGAGACGGTAAGCACCGTTGGAGATGCCTCGATGATAAATGTGCCTTCCCACTTTGGCTGGAATTTGCCGGCGGTCTTGTGAGTCATGATCATCGGCCTCCGGACTGCCAGAACGAGATCGCCCACCTGGAATGTTCTGATTTTGACCTTCTTGTTGAAGGCTCCAGATATGCGTGCTTGGTATAGCTCAATTCGCTGCTGGGCCAAGAGGCGCTTTTCATCTAGTGTCTCCAATTCCTTTAGCCGGCGATGGTGGTTTTCGTCTGTCGTCAATTGATGTGTGAGGGCAACGCGTAGTGAGGGGATCTGAGTCTCCAATGGGAGGACTGCCTCACTCCCGTACACCAGGGAGAATGGCGTATTCCCGGTGGCTGTTCGAACTGTGGTACGATAAGCCCATAAGCATTCGCCGAGCTTCTCGTTCCAGTCGCGTTTGTTGGAGGAGACGAACTTCTTGAGGAGTTTGATGATTGTTTTGTTGAATGCCTCTGCCAACCCGTTCGCTGCCGGGTTGTACGGTGTTGAAGCGATATTCTGAATACGGTGCTTATCGCAAAACCGATAGAATGCGTGGCTTGCAAACTGCGGACCATTATCATGGATGATCCTTCGAGGCAGTCCAAAGCGATAGATGACGTGATGCTTAAGGAAGCTGATCACGTTTGAAGTCTTAACTTCTGCGAGTGGGACAGCTTCCGCCCATTTGGAGAAGTAATCAGTGATCGCAAGTATGAAGCGATGTCCTCGGGAGGAAGGTAGGGTGATTGGACCAATGATATCCATTCCCCATGCTTCGAATGGCCAGGACGCCACTGTCGGATGTAGAAACTCGATGGTTGGTGAATGAAGTCCGCATGGACTTGGCAGGCTCTACATTTTCTAGCATAATCTACCGCATCTGCCACCATCGTGGGCCAATAGTAGCCCATTCGTCGAAGGCGGTCTTATAATTTAGGACCGGGCTGGTGGGCCCCGCAGGCGCCATCATGAGCTTCTCGTACGGCTTCTTTGGCTTCTGCGTTTGACAGATACCGAAGCAGTAATCCATCGTAGGAGCAGCGATACAGCATTTTCGTCTCTATGTCGGAGAAGAATCTGAGAGAACGTCGTCTGATGGAAGTGGCTTCCTTTGGGTTCTCGGGCAGGATGTCGTAGACGATGAAGTCGATGAATGGTTGTCTCCAATCTGGGGCATCATCGATCGTCTGGGCGGAATAACTCGCCATGAATTGCACATTGTTCTTGGGACAGACCAGTTCGTGGCCTATCACATCCACTGATTGGCGATCATAGTTCGGAACTGCAAGGGAAGCGGCAAGACCAGCTAAGGCATCAGCTTCGATATTTCGGAGTCTGGGGACATGTTCGATGAAGAACCCCTCAAACGAAGAGATGATGTCAATTGCTATTTGATGGTAAGGGATCATGTCTTCGTGGCGGACCTCGTATGAGCCCCGGATCTGATTGACGATTAGTTGGGAATCGCTGTATGCTTCAAGGTATTCTACTTCCAGCTCTCTTGCAAGTTGGAGGCCAATGACCAGAGCGTTGTACTCGACCACATTGTTAGAGCAGGGTTCTGTGAGGGAATAAGCGCGGTTGATCACGAATCCGGTAGGGGAGACTAGCACTACCCCGACTCCGACGACTATATTGCCTTTAGGTCCGGTCCTCGAAGCACCGTCGAAGAACATTTGCCATATATTAACGTGAGAGGTTGCATACGAGTCAGCAACCTCATCTGGGATCTCTTCATATATTCTGGAGGACTCCGAGCCTGGGTGGGCTGCTAAGAAGTCTGCCAGGGCTTGACCTTTGACTGCCTTTATGGGACGAAGATCATATAATAAGGGGATAGCAATATTGCCCATGTAGCGAGGCGAGAGCTGAGTGCCCCTGGCTTAGTCATGAGGACTCTGAGAGGGTTGACTCGTGAGATCACATGTATGGTTTGTCCCGTGACATAATGCCGCGTCTTCTGAATAGCGAACACCAAGGCAAGGCATTCCTTCTCTACAGCGGTGTATCGGTGCTCTGGCCCAATCATCATTCGGTTGAGGTAATATATGGCTTGCTCATGGCCTGCATCGTTGTTTTGTGTCAGCAGAGCCCCGAAGGAGTGTTCCATTGCTCGTACATAGAGCAGGAATGGTTTTCCAGGAACTGGGGCCACCAAGACTGGAGGATTTGACAAATATTCTTTGATGCTGTCGAAAGCACGCTGACATTCCTCGTCCCATACGAATGAGACTCCTTTCTTCATGAGGTGCGTGAATGGTCGGCATCGCCCGGAGAGGTTAGAAATGAATCTCCTGATGTAAGCTAGCCTCCCTTGGAGGCCTCTGAGTTCGCAGAGATTTCTCGGGGGACCCATCTCCATGATTGCTTTCATCTTCTCAGGGTCTCATCTGTCGCGGTAGGGGCTGTTATTTCGGGAGGATTGTTGTCCGGGTTCGGTGCCGCTGAATTCGTGTCTGCATTGACCGCGGGACCCGCGCTTGTTTGGCCAGACGTCCCTCCTTGCAGAGTTGGAAGGGCCGCTTTAATCTCGTCTACGGACTTGACCAAAGCAAGTAATATGGCTTCGAGATTGTCGATGCGCTGGCGATCACTGGAATCACTTTGATTGCTGTCTGTCATGAACACCGTCCTTGTATGATGAGAAACGGAAGGGACGGTGGAGGACGTATCCTCTGAGTCATACCCGTGTACCGAGAAGTCATCGGGATATGTGGGATTATTCTCTTCTGGTTCGGACTCGGAGGGAATAGTACCCCCGGCTTTAGGGCTTGCTTCATCTTGAGAGTCATGGATGTCCTCGGGGACATCGAGGTTTGCTGTATCCGATAGGAAAGTTGCCTCCCCTGGCTCTTTTCCTTGAAACATCGGGTTATTGTGGATGTTCGGAGGAGTGCTACCCCCAGTTCCCACGATCCCCAGCGATGTGGTTGATTAATTTTCTATTGCAGCAGATTTCGTCTTTGAACGGGTGTGTTGGAATACTCCGATGGAGGACAACCGTTTAGACGACAGTTTCTTAGCTGTAGTGGTTGATATCTTAGGGCCGGAGATGCTCGTCTTCTTCCCTCTCTCCTCGACGGGGACTTTCTGAGTGGAATTGCAGGAGACAACATGAGGTGCCTCGTCCTCTGAGCTCGGATGCTGTAGTCTTTGGAAGACTGACGGCCGGTCTTCCGTCACTGCCGCGTTGTTGCAACAGCAGTTGACGATGATTTAGGTACAGTGACGTCCAAGCGGGGACTCTTTGCACACCGAAGCCCCTTCTCTTTCCTTGCGCTTGTGGAGGATCGCCTCACGCAGGTCAGAGGAACCACTTTGTCCTTTTGCCGCCGGGGGCTGGACTCGAGCGGTTCTATACAACTTCCCATCAGAGGCCCGCGTGATAGTCAACGGGACGTCCCGACAATCAGAGGTTGGGGCAGCTGACTGGGCTTGATGAGCCCGCGCTGCCCTAGACTTCTTCTTTTTAGCACTTGCGGGTGCGTAATAGGAAGAGTCTAAGTTGAATACCACAGAGTCTGGCTTATCATCCAGAGAACCATCAGGGTCAGGACCATATGAGAGACGGTCGAAGACTGATCGAGAAGAGCGTGGAACGAACGCTATGCGGCTAGGATTGGAAACCGTACAGGATGTCTGCATGCGGTTATCTTCTGCTGTCGGATGAGTTATTCTTGTGCGACTGGGAGTCACGACCGTGCAGGCTGGCCGCATGCGGTTGGCAACTGTGGTCGCATGGGTTTTCTGCAAGCGATTGACTTCAGTGACCGCATGAGTCTCATCTATGCGGTTTGGCAACTGTAGCCGCATAAACTATGCGGCTGACAGGCGTGGCCGCATGAGTTTTCTTCATGCGGCTGGCGGATGCAGCCGCATGTGCTTTCTCTCTGCGGCTAATACCCTTATGCGGCTCGGATCGCATAGAGTTTCTCTCTGCCCCTGCTAGTCCAGCATCATAGTGTTTTCTTCTGCCGGACTTGGGGACAGCAGAGTTGTCTACGGTCTGAAGTGGGGCCGCAGAAGAGTCCTTCTCGCCGTCGTGAGCAACAGAGGGTATCCCGTCGAGGGCTTGGGGAGGAGCAAATGATTTTGGCCTCCACTCTTTGCGAGCCTTCATCGTGCGGGTGCGCTTCTGGACCGGGCCAGCGCTTCCTTCGGAGAGCATCTCTTCAAACGCCTGTTGGTCGAAGCGGACGACCATCTTTTATTGCGTGGAGCCAAGTTTGGCTGCATCCGACTGCGTCACCAACTCCTCAGCCGTGGAGAAGTTTGTCCCCAGCAGAGTCGCCATCGTGTTTGCCATGAAATATAAAAGAACAGAACAATTATCGGAGGATCGAACTTTTACTTCACGTTACAAACTCGCTTGTACAAAGAAAGCCTAGGGACGAAAACCTAGGTACAGCAGTCTAAGTACAATTGTTTATTTCAGATTCCGGGGGGTAACGATAGAGGCTCTGAAAGGCGACGGCAGCCCTGCCTTACTCCTTGGACGATCGGTATGCAGCCTTGGCTCCTGTGAAGAGATGGTTGGCGTTGATGAAGAAATGCTCTTCTTGCTCTCCCTCTATTATTCTTCTGGCTTCTCTCTCTCTCTGTGTATTTTCTCTCTGATTATTGGAGGAATCTCTCTGTATATCTCTTTTTTTGTATGTCCCCCTTTTGCAAGGGAATGGCACCCTGCTATTTATAATAGTGGGAGGCATCATTAGGGTTTGCAATGATTGTCCATTCTCAAAGTGGCGGCAGCCTGGTAAATGATCAATCTGGACCATTAATCTTGAGCATGAAGGATCTGGGCCATTAATAAAGATTATGCCAAATCATGTCAGTCATTAATGTTGATTGCAATAAATCTCCATCATGATGATTTGCTGATATCCGTAAATCTAAATGAATCAATTTAATTCCTTCTCTTGCCACGTGTCCCAAATCATTGGGATCTGACCCAAAATTTGATTATCTTTAGGACATGTGTCCTGTCATCATTGTTGAGCCGCATGAGGAGCGTTCATATTTGGGCCGCATGAAGGTCGTTATGACCGAGCCGCATGAAAGATTTCATGACCGAGCCGCATGAATAGTCTCTATACTCGAACCGCATGAAGGTTGTCATGACCGAGCCGCATAAATATGTTCATGACTGAGCCGCATGGGGGTCTTCATGGCCGAGCTGCATGAGAGTCTTCATGGCCGGGCCGCATGGATTTCTTTCATGGCCGAGCCGCATGGGGGACCTTCATGACTGAACCGCATAGGTTTCTCTGTACTGGCCGCATGAACTCGTCTAATCTGGCCGCATAAACTTGCCTCGAAGCTGTGAAGATTTTCTCCAGTTCTCTAGGAAGATAGTGCTTTCGTGTCAGCCATTATGACTACTTTACGTCATGGCTGTCAGCTGTCAGCTGTCAGCCGTCAGAGCATTAATTGTGTTCAGTACGTTGGGTACAGCTGCTTTGAAGGCCACGTGGCCTCTCTCTATGGGCCGCATGGAGTTTACTCGAGTTGCCTATGTGTTTGAGCCGCATGTCTATGTTGGTAACTTTTGAGCCGCATGATACTCTTAAGCCGCATGAAGCTCGTCTGATTTTGAGCCGCATGAAGCTTCCTGGGTTCTGTGCCGCATGAAGAATGTCTCATGACCGAGCCACATGAAGGACGTCTCATGACCGAGCCGCATGAGGAATGTCTCATGACCGAGCCGCATGAAGGACGTCTCATGACCGAACCGTATGAGGAATGTCTCATGACCGAGCCGCATGAAGGACGTCTCATGACCGAGCCGCATGAGGAATGTCTCATGGCCGAGCCGCATGAAGGACGTCTCATGACTCGCATGAGGAATGTCTCGATCTGCCCGTGCACTCGCTTTGTGGGCCCGGGTATCCCGAACACACGAATGCGTAGGTATCATGTTTGCTCCCTGATGTGGGGACTAATAGAAACACTTGCCCTCGATCTTTGTTGGGAGACTCTTGAGAACCACTCTGTTCGTTTGCCGCCGGGGGCTGGACATAGGCAGCTCCGTACAACTTTCCATCAGAGGCCCGCTTAGCGGGACGCTCTTGATGGTCAGAGGTTGGGACAGCTGACTGAGCCCGATGAGCCCGCGCTGCCCTAGACTTCTTCTACTTAGCACCCGAAGGTGCATAATAGGAAGAGTCAAAGTTTGGAAGGAGGGGAGAGAAGTTGGTGCCCTTTTCAAAGGAGGTAAGGGGGCTTTATTTATAGAATGGAGTGAGCCCTTTCTTCTTCTCCTTTCCGATGTGGGACTAAAAGCAATATTTTCCATGCTTCTACACATCACGTGCATGACTTCGAGAACATTGAACAATAGGCCTAGAACACTGGTTATGGAGTTAAGCGTGCCCTTGGTTGCACTAAATCTACGAAATGACTAAGTAACTACGGAACTGCTGCTATGTAAATAACTTATGAATGGAACGCATTGAGTATAAGTATGAGAAGTCTAAGCCATTGGGCATCGTGCATCAATACGGATGTGTTGGGGCATAATGTCGATGGAACTTGAGAGAGAGATAACGGAATAAGTTTATGGAACGTGAATATGTTTATGGAACGTAAATATGTTTACGGAACGGATTATGTTTACGGAACGTGAGATTGGTTGGAATGATATGACTTGTTTGCTATGGCACGTATTGCATGGTCAATGGACTCGGATGGCCCATGCACGTGTGCGACTTCCCTCGAAAGGTTACGACCGGGGCACCGGGACTGTTCGGCCTAGGTGGAAAATATGTATGGTATTTATGGTGCACATCATTAGGATGGGTTACGACCGGCCAGTGTTGTGATAAGCTATGATATCAGTAAATTTGGGATCCTACAGATACTGGGCTAGCAACCCCTATTGGAGCGATCATAGGCTTACACAAAAGGATGCCAAGTCCATTACGGTGCGGAACGCCGTGACCTTCATATAGATAGGGCCGGTGGGCTGAGATTAGAGTTGGGTGCAGGCGCAGGACCTGCTACCCTTATGCATATGTGTAAGTATGGTTGGTTAGTTGCGTGAATTGTATGATTGCTTATGTAAAGTTCTAACCATTGCAGGCTAGGCAAAAAGGGACGGAGATGAGCACGATCACTATGTTTATGTTTATATTATGTCTAACTGTATCTGCCGCAGGGACACGGTATTGGACACATTTATGATAAGTTGCTATGCTTGAATATTGCCACGAAACTGATTCTAAGGCTAATTAGAAAGATAACCAAATAATGTTACATGTTTCACTAAATTTATTTAGTGTTTGGTTGGGTACGAGTGGGTATTGATCAGTGCAGCGAGGACGAAAGCACTAATCTTCCACTAGTCTGCTTGCAGGTCAGGTCATGATCGACTCGGGACGGGGCTTGGCTTGGATGCGCCGAGGCATGGAGTCCTTAGCGTTTCAAGAGGAGCTACTGCATTGGCGTTCGGACTTGCAACATGGAGATGTTCGGCCGAAGACCACTTGTTGGCTATAAAGAGGCATAATGTATGGAACGATGTAATCCTTTGTGAGCTAGAGAGATCATGAGCGTTGTAGTCAGTTGGCATATTCAGTTGGGCTACTCAAGCCTTTGTAACCTTCAGTTCATTATTAATAAAAGAGATTCTTATTATATACTTTGTTTTCTTTCGCTGCTTATGTTATCAATTTGAGATAAACACTCTGTGAACCTGTTATCTTGCCTTACACGAGTGCGACTCCAGGCTCGTGCGGCATCATGCCCCAGTGAGGACGATGATTCGGGTGAAATCTAGCGAGGACGAGCGATTTCTCGGGTCGGGGCGTGACAAGTCCGAGTTCTATATGCGACTCACAATTCGTGGAACACATGTGCTAAGGCCAATTAAGACATAAAAATGGTTCACAAACATGATATAGTCTGCTAAAACTAGGCCAACATGCATAAAATAAATACAAGTAACGCAAAACGACTAATACAATTGTTGCACCCAAGTATGATTTGGATGCAGTTTAAACATAATAAATAACATAAATATAACATGCTGAAATAAACGTACATAATAAAAAATTATGGCAAGGTATACTTGTCTGGAGGTGGTGTGATGATTTGACGACGTTGAGAAGGTGGACCTATCTAGTCAATGAAAACAGCTAAGGAGAAATTGTCGCGAACATCTCCAGATGCTGAAACAAATATCAACAATGCACCCAGAATGAGGGAAGAAGCTAAAGTAGTCTACCCTTAAGTCCAATTTGGACACAAAGCAAAATGCTAAATTTGGGACAAAACAGTGTCCATCGATAGGGCGCTTTGCACCGAAAAATTTGCCAACCTAAAGGTCTCTAAATTCAGCATATTATATGTCAAACAAATTTTGAACGACGATATGAACTCAATATAGTATGTCCAGATTTGAATCCCGATAAGCCGATAAAAAAATAGCACATCGAATCAGATCGTGGGACCCGCAAAACGAAAATCTGGTCAACTGTCTCAGATTCTAAAGAAACTTGAGCCGCATGACTAGTTAAACGTTGTGAGTCCAATAACATAATTCCCATTGCGATATGACGAGCGTACACACGGTAATTGAAAATTTTGCAAAAAGGCCTATATGGTGAATTTCGAAAGATATATGTCGAATTCGTTGTGCACATGCAACCAATTTGAATACCATCAAACCCCACACGACGACGAAGACCGTATTCAGTTTTTGATGCAATCAGCTCGCGATAAAGTCGTCTGGTTTATCAGGATGGATCCTGTATCAGAATTTCAAGTTTATAAAAACTATTTTTCTTGATTTTCAATGTGATTAAACTATAGTTTTAAACAAAACAAAACAAATTATTTACTGGGTTTTCTAGGGGGGCTAGTTAGTCTACGTGTAGGTGAAATCGATTCACAGATTACTGGTCTTCAAACAGAGGGTCATGGTTGATTTAATGTTTTGTTTTTGAACGTACCTTTTTCTGACTTTGAGTAGATTTCTCTATCGATTTAAACAATTTTAAAAGAATCTAATTGAAAGGATTTGTAGAGGTTTACGTTGTGAACAAAATGAAACAATTGGATTGAAGAATGATGGAACGAGGAGGAAGAAATCATACCCGAAACTTTGGTGATCGGGTCCGATTTTCTGGACTGTGCACAGCCCTGTGTGTGCGACTGACAGTAGCCGTGCGATGGTCATCGGTGCGTCTGCAACGGTGGCAGGCGGTCTGGAAGGATCATGGGATCGAGCTAGGTAAACTGGTCGGAATACTCTGATGGGAATTTGAGGTTCTCTGGAGGAATAAATCTCGATAACTCGCATGGTATTAATTTATAAATACCCATGTTTATAGTTGATTTCATGATAGATTCAGATTCAATTTTCACCGACATTTAGGTTTAATCCATGGAGAATTGGATAAGGGTTACGTAGGATTTGATTTGATCATGAATGGTGAAGATTTGTTTGAGTTTGCTGGATTCAAAAATTCAAACTTTAAATTCTGCAGAGTTACGTTCGATTTTTTATTTTTTATCTAAATTTATATAATACCTACTATTGGTCGATGTATCGAGATGACGAGATCAAAAAGACTTACAGGGGTGCTATCAGCCACAAGATCCGTGATGCGATATATAACATGAAGAGGATGAGTAGTTGTAGAAAAAGACAGAAAGTGTGGTTTAAGGAGGAGTATTGGGTGGAAACGTAGAAATACTCGAGACTCCTAAGTTCAAGAAGAGGTATGAGCAAATTAAGAATTTCGAACGTCTACTAGACTACATACAGGTGGATTAATCCTGATTGCATTACTTGCAAGAAATCTAGTACTTATAATAACTTAACATATTTAAATTCATTAATTATATAGTTTAATATTATTAATTATTCTACTAATACATTAATTAACTATTTCTTATATAGGCCGATAAGAAGGCAAAGTAGGGTGGAAATCCTTTAAGAGTTGATTTCACCAAGGTCTTCGAGCAGATGCACAAGAGGAAGGACGAGATATATGAACGAAAAGGCCAGTAAGACATTTGGTATCTATTATAATTATATTATTTTTATTATATGATATAATATGAATATATACATTAGAAAATTTTAAAAACTTAGGATAGTCCAAAAAATATATGTTATGTGAAAACAACATAGGATATTAAAACATAGGAGTACAAGCTGCGCTTCAGTTTCTACGAAAAAAGACATCCTTTGGGGACACTCCGGATCAGGTTGACGAGACTTTCAGGAAATCTACGTCCGCATCCGTGGCTGTTTGGTTAAAGGTCATTTGGAAGAGAGGGAAAGCCATACACATATTTGGTACCAGCTCCTTGGCGATACATGTATCGGTATATTCTAGACCACCTCCACCCACTTCTTCTTCTTCTTCTTCTTCTCCTCTGCCTCCTTCACATCCAATCTTAATACAATTGGCCATTGCTATTATTGTACTTTCGTTACATATGGAGCATATGCAGACAGTTATCACTACAACAAAAAACCCCTTTAATGACGGCTAAAAAGCGTCATTAATGACAAACTATGACGCTTTTTTTCTTCAAAGCAAACACTACTAAAATATGCTATATTAGCGACGTCGTTTAGCGACGGAACAAAATACCGTCGCTAAATATGTAATATAGCGACTCCCTTCTATTGACATCGCAAATCGTCGCTGAATAGCGACGTTCAGCGACAGTAGATATATTACGTCGCGGAATAGCGACGTTCAGCGACATATTATTAAAATATGTCGCCATATATTAAAAGGTTTAGCGACGTCAACTGTTGACGTCGCTAATTTTTTTACTTAGGGCACAGTTCTGTTTTCTTTTTCCCCCTCACTCGAAAATTTTATATTTTTCATTTTTCCTCGAGCTGTCGGCGACTCCCTCCCCCCTCCGGCGACTCCCTCCCCCCCCGGCGACCCCAACCCCCCCCCCCCCGTCGAGCTCCTCCTTCTCGAGCTCCTCCTCCTCGAGCTCCTCCTCCCCCAATGCGAGCTGCTCCTCCTTTTCTCCGGTAAACCCTAACACTCCTCCTCCTCCTCCTTCTCCCCCCCACACACACAGACACACACACACACGGACACACGGACACACACACAGACACACACGGACACACATACACAGCTATTGTGTGTGTTTTGAATCCATAGGTTCGATTTTGAGGCTCTTTTGAGTCCTCATTAGAAAGTTAGGATGGGTTTGATATCACCCATGGAGAAATTCCGAGAGTGGCTAGGATGGGTTTATGCCCAATAGGCTATTTTACAGATTTGTATATGTTAGAGAATAGATTAGCCATGGTTAGGATGTCCCAAGTGGTTTTTATTTGAATACATGTGTTAGTATCTATGTATTTTTGGCCTACAAGTCACTTTTGTAGGTGGATACATAAATTTTGGTATATATTATATATGTGGACTGATTTGGGGGTTATTGTATATATATATATATATATATATATATATATATATATATATATATATATATATATATTGATGTGTGTGTTGGTAGTGCCTTGAGGTGGTAGTGCACTTGTGAATGTGCTTGAAAGTGGTGTTAGTTTGTATGTGTGTTTTGTTAGTGAGAAGTGAGAGAGTTAAGTGTGTTATGTGTTGTAGAGAGGAGTATGTGTGTTTGAGTGCTTGTGAGTGTATGTGATGTAGGGGAAATTTAGATATGGGATGTGAGGGTGTTAGTATGTGTGATAGAAGGGGGATCATAGCATAATGGCTGCAGGATGGAGCAGCAGCAGCTACAAGTAGCTGCAGTGGCAGCTGCAGTACTTGGCAGCAGGGTAGCAGCATGCAGGGTGCACCTGCGGCAGCGGCTAGGTAGCAATTGCAGCAGTAGCAGCTGCAATAGGCAGCGGCAACAGCTAGTTCCTATATATATGTATTAGAGATAGATGTTAGGATATCTAGGATACATAAGATGTTAGAGGATACGTTTAGTATCCTAAGTTAGCCAGTTAATATGTTAGAGTTAAGATAGTATCCTAGGATTCTAAGTAGTATCTTAGGATATTGGTTGATATTATATTCAAGTGTTGTCAATAATGTCTTTGACTTTGTCATGGGGTCTTAGATATCGGTTGTAGGTGACATTATATTGTCACGCCCCAGTACCGAAATACGGAGACGGACTAGGCCAGCTACTCCATATGAGGTACGTAACGTCATACGGCGATCGTGGCTGTCGAGAGACTAGGGGGTACATGCTACAATCAAGTCTCCTATGGTCCCACAGGGTTCTATGTCTCAATCATCAAGTCACATCAGCAATTAAATGAACATTAAAGATAAAGCAGTAAGGCGTCCCCGACGCTTCATCAAAATGGTCATAAGAGACTAGCTTTATAATTTAGCTATCTCAGAGAGCCAGGAGTACAAAATTATACATAGCTGCAGTCTGTTTAATTATAATTATGTACTGACATAAAATATCAAGTAATCCGGCTAACAGGTGTCGGTGGCTAAACGCCGCACAAAGTATAAGCAGGAGTGGTGGAGAAGAAATCCACTCGAGTCTCCGAACCGCCATGCTCCTAGTATGCACCATGGATGTCAGGAAGGAAGATCGTGTCCTCCGGCTCTGCTACGAGATCTGGCCAAACAAAACCAGCGGGGTCAGCCCGAATAGCAAGTACCGCCAAAGGGGCACAAGAGTTAAGATTAAAAACCCAGTTAATAGAATGATTGATAATAGTAATACTTATGCTACTATTATAGGGTAGCGCAACATCCTCGAACCCATATGGCACCCTTCAACCAAACAAGGACAAAAGGTGCCGCATGGAGTCTGGACGTATCGTACTCTATAACTTTCACATAAGTTAAAAGGTAGAAACAATAAAATCTCCTGATCGTGACTTCGGTCGATAGCCTATCGTAGCACAATAACCAACCCAACAATCAAACAAGAACATGGGTTGGATCATGTACCATGATAGACCATGTTCCTCAGTCATTCACAGAAGTAACACTTCACAACCAGAATAAGTCTTCCGTTCATAACTTCGGTCCACAGCCTGTCATAGTACGATAACCAACACAACAATCAAACAAGAACATGGGTTGGATCACGTATCATAACAGTCCGCTTCCCTCAGTTATTCGCGGAAGGTAATAGGATACAAGCAAGTCGTTTCTACGGCCAATCAAGTCTACGAGTTTCTAGTGGGACGAGGTTATCCTCGCGTCATGTTATTTAGAAATCCTCAGATCGTATCTTTCCAGCAAGGCTAGCCAACCCAGGGGTTCGCGTAAGATATTATTGAGCACAGGTCCCTCGTAAGGCCACCTTGCCAAAACATATAATATATAGCAGGAATTAATCGGATACAGTCATCCACTCGTTGCAGATAGCACAGTATCCGTGGAGACCAGCCGGCACGTCAAGACAATATCTCAAGACGGCTGGTGTAACACGATCTTGGGATTCTGCCTTCCCCATGCATCTAGTATATTTAGTTGCCTATTTTAACCCTAGGTGAAATCTTGGACTCACATGCTGTGGCCTGCATGATTATCCTCCTAAAGTCGTACTCTAGTACGAGTACCCCAAGAGAGGATCCATGTCAATCAGTATATCAACATGTTCTACCCTCATTGGTGTAATGCATCATTGTAAATACGCCACGTGGAGTTACGGGTCATTTGTCGAGCATGAACAAGAACTGGGACATTCAGGTACATGTATCAGGTAGGAACACTTTATTCACCGGGGTCACATTAGTGCTCATATCATGCTCAGGACAAAAGGCGTTAAGGATATATAGCTTACACAAACATTTACATATATATATAAGCAGTATAAAATAAATAAATAAAAATATATAGGGGAGTCCAGGTCAGGGCACGCTGGGTCAGAGTGCGCTGGGTCAGAGCACGCTGGGTCAGAGCGCGCTGGGTCAGAGTGCGCTGGGTCAGAGTGCGCTGGGGTCAAGCGCGCTGGGTCAGAGTGCGCTGGGGTCAAGCACGCTGGGTCAGAGTGCGCTGGGGTCAAGCGCGCTGGATCAGAGTGCGCTGGGTCAGAGCGCACTGGGTCAGAGTGCACTGGGGTCAAGCGCGCTGGGTCAGAGTGCGCTAGGGTCAAGCGCGCTGGGTCAGAGTGTGCTGGATCAGAGCGCGCTGGGTCAGAGTGTGCTGGGGTCAAGCGCGCTGGGTCAAAGTGCGCTGGGGTCAAGCGCGCTGGGTCAGAGTGCGCTGGGCCACGAGAGAGCTACGTCCATCGCTAAAAAGTGCTGGGCCAAGGGGCCGCGCGCGACTGCTACATGGTCATCTCCTTCCTCTTGGCTGAGAGCAAGAACACCATGAGCCCTAGAACTTCTAGGGACCATAAAATCCTCATCCTAAGCCCAAATTGGGACTTCTATAGGTCAAAATGGGGTAGAACAAAATTCCCTACAACATGGAACAATCAAAACTTGAAAATAATAAAGTTTGCTAGATCAAAACCAAGGAAATCCGAAAATGGTTAAAACTTAGATCTACAAAAATTAAAGCTTCAAAATGGAAAATTTCAAGTTCTAAACTAGTATAGATTGAGAAGAAGAACATATTTTGACAAATAATTTTGTAAGAAAATATTAACAAAATTTATGGATCCATCTCTTGAGCAAGTTGGCACTAGCCTTGGTTGGTGGAGAAAATAAATGAGAGGAGAGAGAATGAGATGAGTTATATATAGAATCTTGAACCCAAGGGTTCATGATGAACCATTGGTGAACCAAAAATAGGTTACCCAAATGAGCCAAAACAGTAGGGCCCAAATACAGAAAATAA
The DNA here is from genome assembly GCA_029216955.1 of Iris pallida. Taxonomy (NCBI): domain Eukaryota; kingdom Viridiplantae; phylum Streptophyta; class Magnoliopsida; order Asparagales; family Iridaceae; genus Iris; species Iris pallida. The sequence goes on from JANAVB010014463.1 coordinate 24,526, forward strand.
ATTACGAAATAATATTTTGTCGAATATTTTGGGAAATGCATGAAGAAATATAGTATAATAAATATCGTATAAATACAAGGTAGATACAATTTATCGGTTTACGAATTAAAATATGTATTCCATGATCGGGGAGTGACATATATATATATGGTCTGGCGATATCGAAACGAATCTAGTGTGTCTGAATGAGATATCGGTTGTAGGTGACATTATATTCATGGGGTCTACTTGACTTTGTCATGGGGTCTTAGATATCGGTTGTAGGTGACATTATATTCAAGTCTTGAAAATTGATGTTAATTAAGACAATTTTCAACTTGACCCTGGCGATATCGAAACGAATCTAGTGTGTCTGAATGGGATTGGCATCAGTAAGAATCGATAGCGTATGTGTACACGTTGGATGCACAAGAACTTATGTGCGATATAGCATGGTTATTAGTAACTGTCCGCTACTAATATGTGTCCCATAATATGACATAATTTGTGCCTATTGGATAATATGTGTCCATCTTTGCAGAATTATTTCCAAACGGATATGAATTACTACTTGCGGAATCGTTCATGGATGTACAATCATCGTCCTGATGATATGTGTGGTGTGCGGGATGAATACATAGCGGGAGTAGAGCAGTTCCTGCAGTTTGCTAAGGCGTTTCCTCAGTACATGGACGGCACCAAAATTAAGTATCCGTGTGTGAAATATCATAACGTAAAATATTATCCAGAAGTGGAAGTGACATATCATTTGTACTCGAGGGGTTTCACGCCTAATTACTATCAGTGGACCACACACGAGAACTTGTGTCTTTAGCATCACAGCCAGAGCCTTATATAGCTGTATATACATGCGGGACCTAATTTTGTTTCAGATAATCATGCATACGACGACGGGTGCGTGAACATGGTTTTCGACGCTGCGGGGCCTAGTTTCGTTCATGATGCAGCTGAGGAGACACCGAATGTCGATACTACAAAGTTCATGGAGTTGCTGGAGAATGTAAGGACTCTATTGTATTCTGGTTGTGAGGATCAATCACCGTTGGAGGTGGTTACAAGACTATTGAGCATTAAGTCAGATTTTAACATGTCGCAAGAATGCTACAACCGAGTGTTGGAGTTGATTATAGAGATCTTGCCGGCTGGTGCTAAGTTACCTAAAGACTTCTATCGGTCTAAGAGGATGGTGAGATCGTTTTGGATGGGATACGAGAAAATCGATTCTTGTCGCAATGGGTGCATGATGTACTACAAAGACGACAAGGACGCAGATGTGTGCAGATTTTATGGTGCAGATCGCTATAAAACCACTAGTACAGAAAGGTCTACCGGTGCAAGAAGACCGACCGATTCAATGCACTACTTGCCTTTAACGCCGCGGTTGCAAAGATTATTTATGGTGAAAGAGACGGCCAAAAATATGAGTTGGCACATGCGAGAACAGATTGAAGGTGTGTTGGATCATCCATCCGATGGAGAAGACTTTGATCGAGTGTATCCTAATTTTGCTTCAGATCCGCGTAATGTCAGGTTGGGGCTATCTTCTGACGGTTTTACTCCTTTTGGTCTTTCGGGATCCCAATATTCGTGCTGGCCTGTGATTGTCACTCTGTATAACCTACCGCCTTGGATGTGCATGAATACTCAGTACATGTTTCTAACCGTTATAATTCCTGGTCCAAACAATCCGAAGATATCACGACCCGCACCCTAGAGTATGGGTACGAGACGTGGGTACGTCCAGCCTATGCTGCAGTATCGGCGGTAGAACGCTGTCCTAGGTCACCTCATCTAACAGTTTAAGGTAATAACAGTTATACTCTCCGAATGGGGGTGACATAACAGAATATATCTCAATCACATCTAAGGTAGAATACGATAAGATAGAATGATATAAAAGATGCGAGACCCAAATCCACAGGAAATACAAATAGAGAGAAAGCTAAGTGTCTATGATAAACTCCACTGACAACCAGAAATATACAGATCCAAATAAACAACTCAAATCTCCAATACAATAAAATAAGATAAAGATATCTACGGAGCAACAGTCTCTACAGCTAAGGGATCCGACTGGAAGTCCAGATCGCAAGTGTCCTCTAAGGCTGTCCTATAGAAAGTATCTAAGCAGGCCTCCTCCTCGTCCTCTGTAAAATTTTCAACAGGTCCAATCAGGACGGGAACGAGCACATATCTCTCAAAACGGTTCATAACAGGTTAGGAGTATAAAGCATACAATAGAGTAAAATACAGGAAATGCTAGAAAGAAAGTACGAAAAAACAGGAGATATTTTGTAACTGAAAGTAAATACATGATAAGTAAAGACTGTAAGTGGCTAAGCGATTTAGAGTACAATATGGTTATGTAAACGGCTTAGGGGCACATGAATACAACTAAGAGGCACATGAATACCTACTGGAGATAATGATCACATAACCAATTCTACTCACCCCACCCCAATCAATACACAAGGATCCATTCAAGTTATGTTATTGGCACATAAATACAGCTAAAGATACGTGAACTCATGTAATGAGTAGTACATGAGACACATGATAGTACATGAAGGTACATGAGAACATGTGAATACATGAACTAGTATGAGTACAAGGAGTACCTAATGCACATGATAAAGTACATGAACATGAAATACCCATGCACCCGTAGAGGGATAACATCTCAGGAAAGGATCCATATAGTACTAATCCATGGAAGATACGTGTCAGCATCAAGCAAAGTAATCTAGAGCAAGAATATAGTCCCAGACAGTTATGAAAAGATTAGAGAATGTACTTGTCTGCTAACTGAATGTCCAAGATGAAAGTACTGTCCGAGGAGTGGTGTCTGTCTCCTATAGAACAGTACAAGTCACTATAAGTCTAAAATGATAATAAGATGCAAGTCAATGCATTCTACATGAATCTAGGTCAATCTAGACCAAAGTCAACTCTTGGTCAACTCTGGTCAATCCTAGAAGTCAGTCAAACCTAAGTCAAACAAGTCTATACTAGTCTAACTAGTCTATTCTAGGTCTAACAAGGCTATACAAGTCCAATCTAGACTCTATACTGGCATTCAAGCCACCCATAGGCTAAGAGCCCTAGTCTAGGCTATTAGGCAATACCATGCCTAAACCAACCATATCACATATACACAACCATATGTATATCTAAAATATAATACACTCATTGATATATTTATAATCTAATATAGAAACACACATCCTAATAATGTATCTAATATAATATAGTACATTCACATATATATAGGATACATATATGTACATGCCACATACCCATATATATACATGTGTATATATACACATACATAGAGAATAAGGAAAGGGAATGTGGTGGTGACATGTGTGTGTGTGTGTTAGTGAGACATGGCATGAGGGTGTGAGGAACCTGTGTACAGTGAGGTTCCTGGAAACAGGAAACATGTGAGTGATACATTAGAAAACAGTGAGTGATTAGGCAACCTGGGTACAAACAGTAAGTACATTTGTTAATAGGAAAAACAGGGAATCATGTAGTGCTCTAGT
>JANAVB010014464.1:0-30231 GCA_029216955.1 Iris pallida
CCTAACGATGTGTCCAAGTCATACACACAAACATAATTGTGTCCACAAAGGTTCATTATCCAAATTTTATTCTTATACCCATCTTACATTTTATAAAATTGAACTTATCATGAATTTTCATAATTTCAGAATTAAAAACTGAATAATAAATAATAATATATAACAAGTAGAATATTGAAAACCAATTTCAAGAGGGAAAGAGGGAGAGGACTTGCCTTTGTTTGATGAAGACTAGGTGTTTCCCAACCTTTCCCTAACATAACCCAAATCAAAATTTGGAATTAAATATAACCCAATCTTAACCTAAATCGGAAATTGAAAGAAGAAGAGAAAAGAAAAATGGGGTTTTTACTAGAGAGAGGATGGAAGAGGAGGAGAAGAGGAGATGGTGGTGTTGGAGGGTGGTGGTGGCCGACGACGGGGTGGCGGCGGCGGCGGACGGCGTGGCCGGCGGCGGCGGCGGCGTGGCCGGGGCGGCGGGCGGCGTGGCCGGCGGCGGCGGGCGGCGTGGCCAACGGCGGCGGGCGGCGGAAAGAACGGCAGCAGCCGCAGCAGCAGGTAGCAGCAGCAGTAGTAGGTGTAGTGGTGGTGGTGGTGGTGATTTTGGAAGAAGAATAGGAGGAAGGAGAGAGAGAGTTTGGGAAATGGAGAATGAATGAAGAAGTAGAGGAAGAAAAAGAAGAAGAAAAAAATAAATAAAGGAAGAGGAGAGGGGTGAGGTGTCATTACATGGAGTTCCCTCTCCATGCCATAGGCCATGTGGCATGAAAGAAATGCCACTTAATCCTAAGATTGACACTAACCATACTTCATGCCACCTAGCCACATGAGAGGTGGCATGGCTATTCATGCAATTGCATAAATTTTCTAGGGGTCCCTATGCAAATCTATGCAAAAGTATTTAATAAATTTATTATTATTCTTATAATTATTAATTATATAACTATTAGGAGAAAAAAAAAAAATATTAAGGCATAACATTCTACCCTCCTTAAAGGAATTCCGTCTCGGAATTTATAAGAAAATAAGAAAGTTTGAAAATAGCAAAACTAAAGTTACCTTGATCATTGAATAGGTAGGGATATTGTTGCGCATATCTTCTTCTCTTTCCCAAGTGGATTCTCCAGGTGAGTTCTTGTTCCAAGATACTCGAACCAATGAAATAGTCTTGTTCTTAAGAACCTTCTGTCTTCGATCCAAATTTGTACCGGCTTCTGTTCTAGGCGTAGAGTTGGACCCACTGAGATCTCTGAATGATCGAGTATGTGACTGGAATCTGGTATATATTTTCGAAGTTGAGATACATGGAATACATTATGGACTCCTTCCAGAGAGGGTGGTAAGGCCAGTCGGTAGGATCTCCCACTCTTTCCAAAACATCAAATGGGCCTATATATCTCGGACTTAGCTTCCTCTTGTTCCAAATCTGATTGTTCCCCGAGTTGGCGAAATCTTTAAAAACACATTATCACCGCCTTGAATTCCAAGTTCTTGATGCTTATTTTATATCGGTCTTGCGCTGCTTGGAGATGACTTCGAATTGCCTTGACCTTGTCTACAGTCTGTGTAACTAGCTCTGGACCCAAGAGTTGACGTTCTCCTACGTCACTCCAACATATTGGTGATCGACAATTTCTTCCATACAAAGCTTCAAATGGTGCCATTTTAATACTAGCCTGATAGCTATTGTTATATGAGAACTCAATTAAATGCAAATGGTCATCCCAGGATCCCCCGAAGTCTAAGGTACATGCTCTTAACATATCTTCTAGGATTTGAATCATTCTTTCTGACTGACCATCTGTTTGTGGATGGTATGCTGAACTGAACTTCAGGCGAGTACCGAGACTATCTTGCAAGCTTTTCCAAAACTTAGAAGTAAACCGAGTATCTCTGTCTGAGACGATACTCACCGGTACTCCATATTGACTAACAATATTTTTCATGTACATATCTGCTAAGAGCTCGGTAGGTTGACCGACCCGAAATGGTAAGAACCTTCTGTCCACAATTACCCAGACGGCATTATTACCCTTTCTTGTTCTTGGAAGTCCGGATACAAAATCCATCGTAATATGTTCCCATTTCCATTCAGGTACAGGCAAGGGTTGCAAAAGTCCGGCGGTCCGTTGATGTTCGGCCTTTACTTGTTGACATACCAAACATTTTGACACAAATTTGGCTATCTCTTGTTTCATTCCGTGCGACCAAAAATTCTGCTTCAGATCCTTATACATCTTTGTACTCCCAGGATGAATGGAGTATTGAGAACTATCTACTTCAGACATTATCTCGGTCCGGAGTTCTCCATATGGCACACACAACGATTTCCAAACCTCAAGGATCCATCGGAATGCTTAATCAATCCAGTTTGTGTTCCAGCCTCAGTCTTGCTCCATAGTCTTTGCAGTTTCATATCATCCTTTTGCGCCTCTTTAATTCTTTCTATTAGCGGTGATTGTATTTGTAAGTTTTCCCAGATTCCATCTGTTACTGGACAAATTCCCATCTTCCTCAGATCTTCTAATATTTCTTTAGGTGTATTCATAAAGAAAGTTGCGGGCCTTCTACTTAAGGCATCGGCTACTTTGTTTTCTTTTTCCGGATGATACTCCAACTCCATATCAAAGTCCTTAAGCAACTCTAACCACCTTCGTTGCCTCATGTTTAACTCTTTTTGAGTAAATACATATTTCAAACTTTTATGATCTGTATATATCTTGATTTGTTCACCATATAAGTAATGTCTCCATAATTTTAATGCAAAGACCACAGCTGCCAATTCCAGATCGTGAGTTGGGTAATTCTTTTCATGAGTTTTCAGTTGGCGAGAAGCATAAGCGATAACCCTTCCATGTTGCATTAATACACAGCCCAATTCCTTTTCCTGAAGCATCACTATAGATCTCATAGCCTCCTGATCCTGATGGTAATGCCAGTACTGGAGCTGTGATGAGTCTTTCCTTCAGTTCCTCAAAGGCTGCTTGACACTTTTCAGTCCATTCTTCTGGGTCAATCGAGTGAGTGGCTCCGCAATTCTCGAAAAATTCTCCACAAATCTCCTATAATATCCAGCTAGACCAAGAAAGCTTCGGATTTCTGCTACATTCTTAGGAGTAGGCCTATGACTTGACAGCTTCTACTTTCTTAGGGTCCACCGATATCCCTTCTCCGCTCACTATATGACCTAAGAAGGAAATTTTGTCCAACCAGAATTCACACTTAACTTTCATACAGTTTCTCTTGTCGTAAAGTCTGGAGCACTATCCTCAAATGTTCTTCATGTTCCTTTTTATTCTTTGAGTAGATCAATATATCATCAATGAATACAATCACAAATTTATCCAAGTATTGATAAATATTCTGTTCATCAGATCCATAAATATAGCTGGAGCATTAGTCAGTCCAAAAGGCATTACTTGGAACTCATAGTGCCCATAACGGGTTCTGAAAGCTGTCTTTGGTATATCCTCCTTTCTAACTTTCACCTGGTGATATCCGGTCAATTTTGGAAAATACTGTTGCTCCTCCTAATTGGTCAAACAATCCTCAATCCTTGGCAACGGATATTTATTTTTGATAGTCACTTCATTTAAGGCTCTATAATCTATCACTAACCTCAGACTTCCGTCTTTCTTCTTTACGAATAGCACAGGTGCTCCCCAAGTAGATCCACTAGGCCTGATAAATTCCCTAGCCAACAATTCCTTGATTTGTTTATTCAATTCAACCAATTCTTCCTTGTTCATTGGATAAACTTTCTTTGCAACAGGTGCAGCTCCAGGAATTAGATCGATACAAAATTCAACGATCCTATCAGGTGGTAATCCTGGTAGTTCATCAGGAAATACATCCTTAAATTCGTCTACAATCTTGGGCCATTCTACTACTTGGTTCTGAAAATTTCTTCCTGATGGTAATTCGAATTTTTCTAGTTCTTTTCCATCAAATTCCTTCTGATCTCTGATAAATTCATGTATATCCTTACCGGGTAGTGAAATTGCCTACAGTCTATAATTGCTGAGGCCAAGGTTAACCAGTCCATCCCAAATAACACATCATAGTTATTCATGGAAACACTAGTAATCTGGCCTTAAAGCTTTCTCCTCCCATTTTAATTGGACAATTTCTAAGTATTCAGCTAACCTCTACAATACCATTACCCGTAAGGATTTTCAATTTTTTGACTAGGGGTTGAGTGATTATATCATACATGGATATAAAAGATGCAGATATAAACGAGTGAGTTGCCCCAGAATCAAATAATACTGATGCGGGACTAGATGATGTAAGTATGGTACCTGACACCACTTCTCCGGCCATTTCTTCTTCGTCGACATTCATCATAAAAGCTTGTCCATGCTGCTTCTTCTTTTTGTTATTACCCCGACCAGCCTTCTGTGCTTGGTGGAATTGATGAGCTTGGGGTGCTAGGGCTGGCCTCTGTTGGTATCCGGTAGGTACATGAGCTTGAGCTGGAGGTGCTGCATAAGTTGTAGGCATTCGTCTGAAGTAGAGGTCTTGGTCGGAATCCTTGCAAATTGTTCTGCACCTCAAATCTTCTAGTGGCTTGTCGAGGACACTGTTGTATCTGATGTTCAGACGACCCACATCTGAGGCACCTTCCCAGAAGCTTCCTACAGTCATTCCTTGTGTGTCCAGGCTTCCCACAATGTGCAGCTCTGACGGTTTTTATTTTGTTCGGTTTGGATATATTTCTGTTGTCCCTGCCCTGAGTTCCTACCGTGAGAAGAGCTGGTTTCCAAGTTTCGCTTTTGCCCTCCTAGCTTCGAGTTAATTTTGTCATTCTGTATTCTTTCTTGGTCTCTAGCTGCTTCAACCACCTCAGCATAAGTCTGACATGCGTAAGGTGCGACCTTCATTTTTAGTTTGTCCATTTAGTCCTTCTCGGAATCGGGCTATCTTTGCCTTTTCCGTGGCTGCCATATGGGAAGCATAGCGACTAAGTCTTGTAAATTCTGCCGCGTATTCATCGACAGATTCTGCTTCAAATATATGAATCTCCTTTCCAGCTCCATCCTGGCGCTGGCGGGAAAGAACCTTTCTTCAAATCTCCTCTTAAATTCCTCCCAGGATATAATCTCATTGGAGTCTTCCGGGGTGCTGAGCGCTCCACCGGTGTTCAGCCACATCTTTTAGTTGTATTCTTACTAGAGACATCACATCTGGCGCGATCTTGGCGCCCTTCAACAATCCCTCGGTAGTCTTTAACCATTGAACCGCTTCCAAAGGAGTTTCGGTCCCTACGAAGTTAGGTGGATTTATATTCCTGAAGTCTTGGATTGTCCCGATTTTGGCTGCAAGAGCGACATCAAGCCTTTCTAGTATTCTAGCTGAAGTGGCTTGAGCAAGTTGGACTTGTTGGGCATTAGTCTCTAGCACCTTCTGGAAATTTTCAAGAACATCAGTCGTCCGCGGTTCTGAAGGTTCAGGTTGCGCCGACTTTTGAGTTGAAGGAGAAGACATTTTCCTGGATATTTGAGGTTGAAAATAATTACTGACTCAAGAATACTTAATTACCTATTAAAGGAAGATGAATTTGCAAAACTAAGATCAATTGCAATTCGGAAAGATCAGATATAAATAGGCACACTTTTTTATTTTTTATTTATTTTTTTTTTTACAAGAGGATAATGTACTTTCAGGGAGTCATCCTTACATACTAATACATTCTTACCCTTTCTAACCTTATAGAGAGCTATTTCCATCTGCTGATTTACAAAAGTGGTACAACAGTCAAAATATTTTTCCTTACTAAGCCATTTCTTCCTATTAAGTGCATCCTTCTTCTAGCACTAAAAATGTCAAGTACCTTATCCTAGGGTTCTTGCTAGACTTCCTAAGAATACAACTTAGGATCTCAACCTATATAGGTCTCTAAATCTGACCTGCATGGGCCACCACTAAAAGACGTGTCACGCCCCGGTTCCAAATAGAATTTTCGGAGCACTGTGATACATCTCCAGGCTACGCACCCGTCGTGTCATACCTGCGATTGTCGCCTGTAAATTCTAGGATAAAGTATAGACATCGAGAGACATTCTAAAGTAATTTACATTTATTTACACAAAACTCGCATGTTCGATCACATATTTACATTTTTTTTTACATCCAAAAAGTTCATAGCTATACATAGAACAACAAACGACAACTACTCATTCCAACGTCTTTCATTTCCTTATATCATTCATAAAGCTCCTTATCGGTGTAAGGTTGCACTTCTTCCTGGTCTTCAGCATGCCCTAGTGAACAAAACTAGGTCGTCAATACGACGAGCAAGTCCTCGGTCAAGGAACGGAATAAGTAAAAATAGTCGATAAAATTTATTGAGATTAAACAAGAATGAAGAAACAAAATTAAGGATAAGTTTTGCTAAAATTTGAAATCTACTAAAAATAAAGTTTATATTTCTGCACATTCCAAGACTACGGTTGTATTACAGAAAAGTGAAGAGCCTCTAACAGCTCCTAATCCAAAATAATACTTATGGATCACACAACTTCTATTATCTCAACAATAATCCCATTTAACCGGGATCAGGTTTATACTTAATGGGCGGTGCTTAGAATTATCCGTCCCATTAGTATCAGGATCACATATTGATGTGATATAGTCAGGATAACACATGAGTGGTTTTCCGAGTTATCGTATCAAGTGTTATAACAATTGTCGTATGACTTGAAATTTTTCAAGAATATCGGAGCAGGCTACATTGGATATTACAGGACCGAATTCGGGGATTCGGAATCCAATGGAAAACAGGAAATAGGAAACAGGAAAGTGAGCTAAGCCTCACCTCGGACATCGTATGGCCGTACGAATGCCGAAAATCAGGAACTGATCAGTTTTTTATAAAATATAATATTGCAAGAGTTCGAAGGTGTGATCCAAGATTTCTCTCCCATCCCAATGACATCCTAATCTACAACTAAATTTAGGTTTGGACTTTCTAAAAATCTCTCTTGGAATTTCCGAAAATTCTCCTTTGTATTTGTCGACTCCGGAAAATTCACAAGAGATATAAAACTTGAAAGAAGAACTCGGGTTCGCCGACCCCTTCGGTGGAGCAACCCTCAACACCGGAACCACGCAATATAATTTTCCGGGTTCGCCGACCCCTTCGGTGGAGCAACCCTCAACACCGGTACCACGCAATGATGATATATATATAAAGCGTAGTTAAAAATTTAGGCTTTCATGACCTTAGCAAGCAATTAAGCGAATTAAGCAATTTCTTTGGGGTTTCGTGCTAAACACTATCCAAGTTTCAAAACAAAACTTGTTAGTAGCATAATGATATCAAAATTTTATTCCAAAACCATATGCAAAATAATTTTATAACCCTTGCAACCTTGACATGATGTTATTCTCATACAAGGTAAATCCAAAAGTCCAAATTTAACTTATGTTTACTATGCACCATAATTTAACTCCTTGAAAATGCAAGAGAGAGTTTAATATTGAAAATTTATAGATATAGGTGCCTAAAACCATCTATTTTAACTAGTTAATCATGATAGCACATGATAATTAAATATAATTCCAATAAGGACAGATTTGAAATATAATGTTAAATTGTCATTTATTCATTCCTACATATCCATACTAACACATGTATACACAACCACGCTAGGAAATGTAAAATCTGTATATATTGATTTTTTTTTTTAGTATAAAGGTTGAATTTCTAAGTTGTCAAGACTTATAGGTATCCATGATCTTGTAAGTTCATAATTTTTGTATCCATATATTGAGTCAAGTGTATATAGGTGTGTATATAAATATATGTACACATGTATGTAGGTTTCATGCATATATAATTATTCCAAGAGTTGTATCCACACATCTATATATATATATACATAATAATCACACAAATTTATAATTCGAAGTGTCCATTTTTGGTGTTGTGTCCTAACGATGTGTCCAACTCATACACACAAACATAATTGTGTCCACAAATGGTTCATTATCCAAATTTCTATTCTTATAGCCATCTTCATTTTATAAAATTGAACTTATCATGAATTTTCATAAATTTAGAATTAAAAACTGAATAAAAATAATAATATATATAACAAGTAGAATATTGAAAACCAATTTCAAGAGGGAAAGAGGGAGAGGACTTGCCTTTGTTTGATGAAGACCTAGGTGTTCTCCCAACCTTTCCCTAACATAACCCAAATCAAATTTTGAATTATAAATATAACCAATCTTAACCTAAATCTGAAATTGAAGAAAGGAAGAGAAAAATGGGGGTTTTTACTAGAGAGAGGATGGAAGAGGAGGAGAAGAAGGAGATGGTGGTGTTGGAGGGTGGGGGTGGCCGACGACGGGTGGCGGCGGCGGCGGACGGCGTGGACGGCGGCGGGACGGCGTGGCCGGCGGCGGCGGGGGCGGCCGTGGCGCGGCGAGGGCGGCGGAAAGAACGCGCAGCCGCAGCAGCAGGTAGCAGCAGCAGTAGTAGTATGTGTGTAGTAAGAAGAATAGGAGGAAGGAGAGAGAGAGTTTGGGAAATGGAGAATGAATGAAGAAGTAGAGGAAGAAAAAGAAGAAGAAAAATAAATAAAGGAAAGAGGAAGAGGGGTGAGGTGTCATTACATGGAGTTCCCTCTCCATGCCATAGGCCATGTGGCATGAAAGAAATGCCACTTAATCCTAAGATTGACACCTAACCATACTTCATGCCACCTAGCCACATGAGGTGGCATGGCTATTCATGCAATTGCATAAATTTTCTAGGGGTCCCTATGCAAAATCTATGCAAAAGTATTTAATAAATTTATTATTATTCTTATAATTATTAATTATATAACTATTAGGAAAAGGAAAAAAAATATTAAGGCATAACATTCTACCCTCCTTAGAAGGAATTCCGTCCTCGGAATTTATAAGAAAATAAGAAAGTTTGAAAATAGCAACAACTAAAGTTACCTTGATCATTGAATAGGTAGGGATATTGTTGTCGCATATCTTCTTGGTGAGTCCTTGTTCCAAGATACTCGAACCAATGAAATAGTCTTGTTCTTAAGAACCTTCTGTCTTCGATCCAAAATTTCTACCGGCTTCTGTTCTAGGCGTAGAGTTGGACCCACTGAGATCTCTGAATGATCGAGTATGTGACTGGAATCTGGTATATATTTTCGAAGTTGAGATACATGGAATACATTATGGACTCCTTCCAGAGAGGGTGGTAAGGCCAGTCGGTAGGATACATCTCCCACTCTTTCCAAAACATCAAATGGGCCTATATATCTCGGACTTAGCTTTCCTCTTATTCCAAATCTGATTGTTCCCCGAGTTGGCGAAATCTTTAAAAACACATTATCACCAGCCTTGAATTCCAAGCTTCTTTGATGCTTATCGGCCCACATTTTATATCGGTCTTGCGCTGCTTGGAGATGACTTCGAATTGCCTTGGCCTTGTCTACAGTCTGTGTAACTAGCTCTGGACCCAAGAGTTGACGTTCTCCTACGTCACTCCAACATATTGGTGATCGACACTTTCTTCCATACAAAGCTTCAAATGGTGCCATTTTAATACTAGCCTGATAGCTATTGTTATATGAGAACTCAATTAAATGCAAATGGTCATCCCAGGATCCCCCGTAGTCTAAGGTACATGCTCTTAACATATCTTCTAGGATTTGAATCATTCTTTCTGACTGACCATCTGTTTGTGGATGGTATGCTGAACTGAACTTCAGGCGAGTACCGAGACTATCTTGCAAGCTTTTCCAAAACTTAGAAGTAAACCGAGTATCTCTGTCTGAGACGATACTCACCGGTACTCCATATTGACTAACAATATTTTTCATGTACATATCTGCTAAGAGCTCGGTAGGTTGACCGACCCGAAATGGTAAGAACCTAGCAGATTTTGTAAGTCTGTCCACAATTACCCAGATGGCATTATTACCCTTTCTTGTTCTTGGAAGTCCGGATACAAAATCCATCGTAATATATTCCCATTTCCATTCAGGTACAGGCAAGGGTTGCAAAAGTCCGACGGTCCGTTGATGTTCGGCCTTTACTTGTTGACATACCAAACATTTTGACACAAATTTGGCTATCTCTTGTTTCATTCCGTGCCACCAAAAATTCTGCTTCAGATCCTTATACATCTTCGTACTCCCAGGATGAATGGAGTATTGAGAACTATCTACTTCAGACATTATCTCGGTCCGGAGTTCTCCATATGGCACACACAAACGATTTCCAAACCTCAAGGATCCATCGGGATGCTTAATCAATCCAGTTTGTGTTCCAGCCTCAGTCTTGCTCCATAGTCTTTGCAGTTTTATATCATCCTTTTGCGCCTCTTTAATTCTTTCTATTAGCGGTGATTGTATTTGTAAGTTTTCCCAGATTCCATCTGTTACTGGACATATTACTTCAATTCCTATCTTCCTCAGATCTTCTAATATTTCTTTAGGTGTATTCATAAAGAAAGTTGCGGGCCTTCTACTTAAGGCATCGGCTACTTTGTTTGCTTTTTCCGGATGATACTCCAACTCCATATCAAAGTCCTTAAGCAACTCTAACCACCTTCGTTGCCTCATGTTTAACTCTTTTTGAGTAAATACATATTTCAAACTTTTATGATCTGTATATATCTTGATTTGTTCACCATATAAGTAATGTCTCCATAATTTTAATGCAAAGACCACAGCTGCCAATTCCAGATCGTGAGTTGGGTAATTCCTTTCATGAGTTTTCAATTGGCGAGAAGCATAAGCGATAACCCTTCCATGTTGCATTAATACACAGCCCAATCCTTTTCCTGAAGCATCACTATAGATCTCATAGCCTCCTGATCCTGATGGTAATGCTAGTACTGGAGCTGTGATGAGTCTTTCCTTCAGTTCCTCAAAGGCTGCTTGACACTTTTCAGTCCAATTAAATTTTTCATTCTTCCGGGTCAATCGAGTGAGTGGCTCCGCAATTCTCGAAAAATTCTCCACAAATCTCCTATAATATCCAGCTAGACCAAGAAAGCTTCGGATTTCTGCTACATTCTTAGGAGTAGGCTATGACTTGACAGCTTCTACTTTCTTAGGGTCCACCGATATCCCTTCTCCGCTCACTATATGACCTAAGAAGGAAATTTTGTCCAACCAGAATTCACACTTAACTTTTCATACAGTTTATCTTGTCGTAAAGTCTGGAGCACTATCCTCAAATGTTCTTCATGTTCCTTTTTATTCTTTGAGTAGATCAATATATCATCAATGAATACAATCACAAATTTATCCAAGTATTGATAATGTTCAACAGATCCATAAATATAGCTGGAGCATTAGTCAGTCCAAAAGGCATTACTTGAAACTCATAGTGCCCATAACGGGTTCTGAAAGCTGTCTTTGGTATATCCTCCTTTCTAACTTTCACCTGGTGATATCCCGATCTGAGGTCAATTTTGGAAAATATTGTTGCTCCTCCTAATTGGTCAAACAATTCCTCAATCCTTGGCAACGGATATTTATTTTTGATAGTCACTTCATTTAAGGCTCTATAATCTATCACTAACCTCAGACTTCCGTCTTTCTTTACGAATAGCACAGGTGCTCCCCAAGTAGATCCACTAGGCCTGATAAATTCCCTATCCAACAATTCCTTGATTTGTTTATTCAATTCAACCAATTCTTCCTTGTTCATTGGATAAACTTTCTTTGCAACAGGTGCAGCTCCAGGAATTAGATCGATACAAAATTCAACGATCCTATCAGGTGGTAATCCTGGTAGTTCATCAGGAAATACATCCTTAAATTCGTCTACAATCTTGGGCCATTCTACTACTTGGTTCTGAAAATTTCTTCCTGATGGTAATTCAAATTTTTCTAGTTCTTTTCCATCAAATTCCTTCTGATCTCTGATAAATTCATGTATATCCTTACCGGGTAGTGAAAATTGCACCTTTCCTTGCCTACAGTCTATAATTGCTGAGGCCAAGGTTAACCAGTCCATCCCAAATAACACATCATAGTTATTCATGGGAAACACTAGTAATCTGGCCTTAAAGCTTTCTCCTCCCATTTTAATTGGACAATTTCTAAGTATTCAGCTAACCTCTACAATACCATTACCCGTAAGGATTTTCAATTTTTTGACTAGGGGTTGAGTGATTATATCATACATGGATATAAAAGATGCAGATATAAACGAGTGAGTTGCCCCAGAATCAAATAATACTGATGCGGGACTAGATGATGCAAGTATGGTACCTGACACCACTTCTCCGGCCATTTCTTCTTCGTCGACATTCATCATAAAAGCTTGTCCATGCTGCTTCTTCTTTTTGTTATTACCCCGACCAGCCTTCTGTGCTTGGTGGAATTGATGAGCTTGGGGTGCTAGGGCTGGCCTCTGTTGGTATCTGGTAGGTACATGAGCTTGAGCTGGAGGTGCTGCATAAGTTGTAGGTCTTGGCCCATTCGTCTGAAGTAGAGGTCTTGGTCGGAATCCTTGCAAATTGTTCTGCACCTCAAATCTTCTAGTGGCTTGTCGAGGACACTGTTGTATCTGATGTTCAGACGACCCACATCTGAGGCACCTTCCCAGAAGCTTCCTACAGTCATTCCTTGTGTGTCCAGGCTTCCCACAATGTGCAGCTCTGACGGTTTTTATTTTGTTCGGTTTGGATATATTTCTGTTGTCCCTGCCCTGAGTTCCTACCGTGAGAAGAGCTGGTTTCCAAGTTTCGCTTTTGCCCTCCTAGCTTCGAGTTAATTTTGTCATTCTGCATTCTTTCTTGGTCTCTAGCTGCTTCAACCACCTCAGCATAAGTCTGACATGCGTAAGGTGCGACCTTCATTTTTAGTTTGCCATTTAGTCCTTCTCGGAATCGGGCTATCTTTGCCTTTTCCGTGGCTACCATATGGGAAGCATAGCGACTAAGTCTTGTAAATTCTGCCGCGTATTCATCGACAGAGGTCTAATTCTGCTTCAAATATATGAATCTCCTTTCCAGCTCCATCCTGGCGCTGGCGGGAAAGAACCTTTCTTCAAATCTCCTCTTAAATTCCTCCCAGGATATAATCTCATTGGAGTCTTCGGGGTGCTGAGCGCTCCACCGGTGTTCAGCGACATCTTTTAGTTGTATTCTTACTAGAGACATCACATCTGGCGCGATCTTGGCGCCCTTCAACAATCCCTCGGTAGTCTTTAACCATTGAACCGCTTCCAAAGGAGTTTCGGTCCCTACGAAGTTAGGTGGATTTATATTCCTGAAGTCTTGGATTGTCCCGATTTTGGCTGCAAGAGCGACATCAAGCCTTTCTAGTATTCTAGCTGATGTGGCTTGAGCAAGTTGGACTTGTTGGGCATTAGTCTCTAGCACCTTCTGGAAAATTTCAAGAACATCAGTCGTCCGCGGTTCTGAAGGTTCAGGTTGCGCCGACTTTTGAGTTGAAGGAGAAGACATTTTCCTGGATATTAAGAATTCACATTTCTTAATATGAGGTTGAAAATAATTAATGACTCAAGAATACTTAATTACCTATTAAAGGAAGATGAATTTGCAAAACTAAGATCAATTGCAATTCGGAAAGATCAGATATAAATAGGCACACTTTTTTATTTTTTATTTATATTTTTTTTTTACAAGAGGATAATGTACTTTCAGGGAGTCATCCTTACATACTAATACATTCTTACCCTTTCTAACCTTATAGAGAGCTATTTCCATCTGCTGATTTACAAAAGTGGTACAACAGTCAAAATATTTTTCCTTACTAAGCCATTTCTTCCTATTAAGTGCATCCTTCTTCTAGCACTAAAAATGTCTAGTACCTTATCCTAGGGTTCTTGCTAGACTTCCTAAGAATACAACTTAGGATCTCAACCTATATAGGTCTCTAAATCTGACCTGCATGGGCCACCACTAAAAGACGTGTCACGCCCCGGTTCCAAATAGAATTTTCGGAGCACTGTGATACATCTCCAGGCTACGCACCCGTATAACACATGTCGTGTCATACCTGCGATTGTCGCCTGTAAATTCTAGGATAAAGTATAGACATCGAGAGACATTCTAAAGTAATTTACATTTATTTACACAAAACTCGCATGTTCGATCACATATTTACATTTTTTTTTACATCCAAAAAGTTCATAGCTATACATAGAACAACAAACGACAACTACTCATTCCAACGTCTTTCATTTCCTTATATCATTCATAAAGCTCCTTATCGGTGTAAGGTTGCACTTCTTCCTGGTCTTCAGCATGCCCTAGTGAACAAAACTAGGTCGTCAATACGACGAGCAAGTCCTCGGTCAAGGAACGGAATAAGTAAAAATAGTCGATAAAATTTATTGAGATTAAACAAGAATGAAGAAACAAAATTAGGATAAGTTTTGCTAAAATTTGAAATCTACTAAAAATAAAGTTTATATTTCTGCACATTCCAAGACTACGGTTGTATTACAGAAAAGTGAAGAGCCTCTAACAGCTCCTAATCCAAAATGCAACATTAGAGAAATACTTATGGATCACACAACTTCTATTATCTCAACAATAATCCCATTTACCCGGGATCAGGTTTATACTTAATGGGCGGTGCTTAGAATTATCCGTCCCATTAGTATCAGGATCACATATTGATGTGATATAGTCAGGATAACACATGAGTGGTTTTCCGAGTTATCGTATCAAGTGTTATAACAATTGTCGTATGACTTGAAATTTTTCAAGAATATCGGAGCAGGCTACATTGGATATTACAGGACCGAATTCGGGGATTCGGAATCCAATGGAAAACAGGAAATAGGAAACAGGAAAGTGAGCTAAGCCTCACCTCGGACATCGTATGGCCGTACGAATGCCGAAAATCAGGAACTGATCAGTTTTTTATAAAATATAATATTGCAAGAGTTCGAAGGTGTGATCCAAGATTTCTCTCCCATCCCAATGACATCCTAATCTACAACTAAATTTAGGTTTGGACTTTCTAAAAATCTATCTCTTGGAATTTCCGAAAATTTCGGCAGAGTCTCCTTTGTATTTGTCGACTCCGGAAAATTCACAAGAGATATAAAACTTGAAAGAAGAACTCGGGTTCGCCGACCCCTTCGGTGGAGCAACCCTCAACACCGGAACCACGCAATATAATTTTCCGGGTTCGCCGACCCCTTCGGTGGAGCAACCCTCAACACCGGTACCACGCAATGATGATATATATATAAAGCGTAGTTAAAAATTTAGGCTTTCTTACCTTAGCAAGCAATTAAGCGAATTAAGCAATTTCTTTGGGGTTTCGTGCTAAACACTATCCAAGTTTCAAAACAAAACTTGTTAGTAGCATAATGATATCAAAATTTTATTCCAAAACCATATGCAAAATAATTTTATAACCCTTGCAACCTTGACATGATGTTATTCTCATACAAGGTAAATCCAAAAGTCCAAATTTAACTTATGTTTACTATGCACCATAATTTAACTCCTTGAAAATGCAAGAGAGAGTTTAATATTGAAAATTTATAGATATAGGGTTATGCTAACATATAGGTGCCTAAAACCATCTATTTTAACTAGTTAATCATGATAGCACATGATAATTAAATATAATTCCAATAAGGACAGATTTGAAATATAATGTTAAATTGTCATTTATTCATTCCTACATATCCATACTAACACATGTATACACAACCACGCTAGGAAATGTAAAATCTGTATATATTGATTTTTTTTTTTAGTATAAAGGTTGAATTTCTAAGTTGTCAAGACTTATAGGTATCCATGATCTTGTAAGTTCATAATTTTTGTATCCATATATTGAGTCAAGTGTATATAGGTGTGTATATAAATATATGTACACATGTATGTAGGTTTCATGCATATATAATTATTCCAAGAGTTGTATCCACACATCTATATATATATACATAATAATCACACAAATTTATAATTCGAAGTGTCCATTTTTGGTGTTGTGTCCTAACGATGTGTCCAAGTCATACACACAAACATAATTGTGTCCACAAATGGTTCATTATCCAAATTTCTATTCTTATACCCATCTTACATTTTTATAAAATTGAACTTATCATGAATTTTCATAAATTTCAGAATTAAAAAACTGAATAATAAATAATAATATATATAACAAGTAGAATATTGAAAACCAATTTCCAAGAGGGAAAGAGGGAGAGGACTTGCCTTTGTTTGATGAAGACCTAGGTGTTCTCCCAACCTTTCCCTAACATAACCCAAATCAAAATTTTGAATTATAAATATAACCCAATCTTAACCTAAATCTGAAATTGAAAGAAAGGAAGAGAAAAATGGGGGTTTTTACCTAGAGAGAGGATGGAAGAGGAGGAGAAGAAGGAGATGGTGGTGTTGGAGGGTGGTGGTGGCCGACGACGGGGTGGCCGGCGGCGGCGGACGGCGTGGCCGGCGGCGGCGGACGGCGTGGCCGGCGGCGGCGGGCGGCGTGGCCGGCGGCGGCGGGCGGCGTGGCCGACGGCGGCGGGCGGCGGAAAGAACGGCAGCAGCCGCAGCAGCAGGTAGCAGCAGCAGTAGTAGGTGTAGTAGTGGTGGTGGTGGTGATTTTGGAAGAAGAATAGGAGGAAGGAGAGAGAGAGTTTGGGAAATGGAGAATGAATGAAGAAGTAGAGGAAGAAAAAGAAGAAGAAAAATAAATAAAGGAAAGAGGAAGAGGGGTGAGGTGTCATTACATGGAGTTCCCTCTCCATGCCATAGGCCATGTGGCATGAAAGAAATGCCACTTAATCCTAAGATTGACACCTAACCATACTTCATGCCACCTAGCCACATGAGGTGGCATGGCTATTCATGCAATTGCATAAATTTTCTAGGGGTCCCTATGCAAAATCTATGCAAAAGTATTTAATAAATTTATTATTATTCTTATAATTATTAATTATATAACTATTAGGAAAAGGAAAAAAAATATTAAGGCATAACATTCTACCCTCCTTAGAAGGAATTCCGTCCTCGGAATTTATAAGAAAATAAGAAAGTTTGAAAATAGCAACAACTAAAGTTACCTTGATCATTGAATAGGTAGGGATATTGTTGTCGCATATCTTCTTCTCTTTCCCAAGTGGATTCTCCAGGTGAGTCCTTGTTCCAAGATACTCGAACCAATGAAATAGTCTTGTTCTTAAGAACCTTCTGTCTTCGATCCAAAATTTCTACCGGCTTCTGTTCTAGGCGTAGAGTTGGACCCACTGAGATCTCTGAATGATCGAGTATGTGACTGGAATCTGGTATATATTTTCGAAGTTGAGATACATGGAATACATTATGGACTCCTTCCAGAGAGGGTGGTAAGGCCAGTCGGTAGGATACATCTCCCACTCTTTCCAAAACATCAAATGGGCCTATATATCTCGGACTTAGCTTTCCTCTTATTCCAAATCTGATTGTTCCCCGAGTTGGCGAAATCTTTAAAAACACATTATCACCAGCCTTGAATTCCAAGCTTCTTTGATGCTTATCGGCCCACATTTTATATCGGTCTTGCGCTGCTTGGAGATGACTTCGAATTGCCTTGGCCTTGTCTACAGTCTGTGTAACTAGCTCTGGACCCAAGAGTTGACGTTCTCCTACGTCACTCCAACATATTGGTGATCGACACTTTCTTCCATACAAAGCTTCAAATGGTGCCATTTTAATACTAGCCTGATAGCTATTGTTATATGAGAACTCAATTAAATGCAAATGGTCATCCCAGGATCCCCCGTAGTCTAAGGTACATGCTCTTAACATATCTTCTAGGATTTGAATCATTCTTTCTGACTGACCATCTGTTTGTGGATGGTATGCTGAACTGAACTTCAGGCGAGTACCGAGACTATCTTGCAAGCTTTTCCAAAACTTAGAAGTAAACCGAGTATCTCTGTCTGAGACGATACTCACCGGTACTCCATATTGACTAACAATATTTTTCATGTACATATCTGCTAAGAGCTCGGTAGGTTGACCGACCCGAAATGGTAAGAACCTAGCAGATTTTGTAAGTCTGTCCACAATTACCCAGATGGCATTATTACCCTTTCTTGTTCTTGGAAGTCCGGATACAAAATCCATCGTAATATATTCCCATTTCCATTCAGGTACAGGCAAGGGTTGCAAAAGTCCGACGGTCCGTTGATGTTCGGCCTTTACTTGTTGACATACCAAACATTTTGACACAAATTTGGCTATCTCTTGTTTCATTCCGTGCCACCAAAAATTCTGCTTCAGATCCTTATACATCTTCGTACTCCCAGGATGAATGGAGTATTGAGAACTATCTACTTCAGACATTATCTCGGTCCGGAGTTCTCCATATGGCACACACAAACGATTTCCAAACCTCAAGGATCCATCGGGATGCTTAATCAATCCAGTTTGTGTTCCAGCCTCAGTCTTGCTCCATAGTCTTTGCAGTTTTATATCATCCTTTTGCGCCTCTTTAATTCTTTCTATTAGCGGTGATTGTATTTGTAAGTTTTCCCAGATTCCATCTGTTACTGGACATATTACTTCAATTCCTATCTTCCTCAGATCTTCTAATATTTCTTTAGGTGTATTCATAAAGAAAGTTGCGGGCCTTCTACTTAAGGCATCGGCTACTTTGTTTGCTTTTTCCGGATGATACTCCAACTCCATATCAAAGTCCTTAAGCAACTCTAACCACCTTCGTTGCCTCATGTTTAACTCTTTTTGAGTAAATACATATTTCAAACTTTTATGATCTGTATATATCTTGATTTGTTCACCATATAAGTAATGTCTCCATAATTTTAATGCAAAGACCACAGCTGCCAATTCCAGATCGTGAGTTGGGTAATTCCTTTCATGAGTTTTCAGTTGGCGAGAAGCATAAGCGATAACCCTTCCATGTTGCATTAATACACAGCCCAATCCTTTTCCTGAAGCATCACTATAGATCTCATAGCCTCCTGATCCTGATGGTAATGCCTAGTACTGGAGCTGTGATGAGTCTTTCCTTCAGTTCCTCAAAGGCTGCTTGACACTTTTCAGTCCAATTAAATTTTTCATTCTTCCGGGTCAATCGAGTGAGTGGCTCCGCAATTCTCGAAAAATTCTCCACAAATCTCCTATAATATCCAGCTAGACCAAGAAAGCTTCGGATTTCTGCTACATTCTTAGGAGTAGGCTATGACTTGACAGCTTCTACTTTCTTAGGGTCCACCGATATCCCTTCTCCGCTCACTATATGACCTAAGAAGGAAATTTTGTCCAACCAGAATTCACACTTAACTTTTCATACAGTTTATCTTGTCGTAAAGTCTGGAGCACTATCCTCAAATGTTCTTCATGTTCCTTTTTATTCTTTGAGTAGATCAATATATCATCAATGAATACAATCACAAATTTATCCAAGTATTGATAATGTTCAACAGATCCATAAATATAGCTGGAGCATTAGTCAGTCCAAAAGGCATTACTTGAACTCATAGTGCCCATAACGGGTTCTGAAAGCTGTCTTTGGTATATCCTCCTTTCTAACTTTCACCTGGTGATATCCCGATCTGAGGTCAATTTTGGAAAATATTGTTGCTCCTCCTAATTGGTCAAACAATTCCTCAATCCTTGGCAACGGATATTTATTTTTGATAGTCACTTCATTTAAGGCTCTATAATCTATCACTAACCTCAGACTTCCGTCTTTCTTTACGAATAGCACAGGTGCTCCCCAAGTAGATCCACTAGGCCTGATAAATTTCCCTATCCAACAATTCCTTGATTTGTTTATTCAATTCAACCAATTCTTCCTTGTTCATTGGATAAACTTTCTTTGCAACAGGTGCAAGCTCCAGGAATTAGATCGATACAAAATTCAACGATCCTATCAGGTGGTAATCCTGGTAGTTCATCAGGAAATACATCCTTAAATTCGTCTACAATCTTGGGCCATTCTACTACTTGGTTCTGAAAATTTCTTCCTGATGGTAATTCAAATTTTTCTAGTTCTTTTCCATCAAATTCCTTCTGATCTCTGATAAATTCATGTATATCCTTACCGGGTAGTGAAAATTGCACCTTTCCTTGCCTACAGTCTATAATTGCTGAGGCCAAGGTTAACCAGTCCATCCCAAATAACACATCATAGTTATTCATGGGAAACACTAGTAATCTGGCCTTAAAGCTTTCTCCTCCCATTTTAATTGGACAATTTCTAAGTATTCAGCTAACCTCTACAATACCATTACCCGTAAGGATTTTCAATTTTTTGACTAGGGGTTGAGTGATTATATCATACATGGATATAAAAGATGCAGATATAAACGAGTGAGTTGCCCCAGAATCAAATAATACTGATGCGGGACTAGATGATGCAAGTATGGTACCTGACACCACTTCTCCGGCCATTTCTTCTTCGTCGACATTCATCATAAAAGCTTGTCCATGCTGCTTCTTCTTTTTGTTATTACCCCGACCAGCCTTCTGTGCTTGGTGGAATTGATGAGCTTGGGGTGGTATCTGGTAGGTACATGAGCTTGAGCTGGAGGTGCTGCATAAGTTGTAGGTCTTGGCCCATTCGTCTGAAGTAGAGGTCTTGGTCGGAATCCTTGCAAATTGTTCTGCACCTCAAATCTTCTAGTGGCTTGTCGAGGACACTGTTGTATCTGATGTTCAGACGACCCACATCTGAGGCACCTTCCCAGAAGCTTTCTACAGTCATTCCTTGTGTGTCCAGGCTTCCCACAATGTGCAGCTCTGACGGTTTTTATTTTGTTCGGTTTGGATATATTTCTGTTGTCCCTGCCCTGAGTTCCTACCGTGAGAAGAGCTGGTTTCCAAGTTTCGCTTTTGCCCTCCTAGCTTCGAGTTAATTTTGTCATTCTGCATTCTTTCTTGGTCTCTAGCTGCTTCAACCACCTCAGCATAAGTCTGACATGCGTAAGGTGCGACCTTCATTTTTAGTTTGCCATTTAGTCCTTCTCGGAATCGGGCTATCTTTGCCTTTTCCGTGGTACCATATAGGAAGCATAG
Organism: Iris pallida; assembly: GCA_029216955.1. Classification (NCBI taxonomy): domain Eukaryota; kingdom Viridiplantae; phylum Streptophyta; class Magnoliopsida; order Asparagales; family Iridaceae; genus Iris; species Iris pallida. The sequence goes on from JANAVB010014464.1 coordinate 21,002, forward strand.
CGACTAAGTCTTGTAAATTCTGCCGCGTATTCATCGACAGAGGTCTAATTCTGCTTCAAATATATGAATCTCCTTTCCAGCTCCATCCTGGCGCTGGCGGGAAAGAACCTTTCTTCAAATCTCCTCTTAAATTCCTCCCAGGATATAATCTCATTGGAGTCTTCGGGGTGCTGAGCGCTCCACCGATGTTCAGCGACATCTTTTAGTTGTATTCTTACTAGAGACATCACATCTGGCGCGATCTTGGCGCCCTTCAACAATCCCTCGGTAGTCTTTAACCATTGAACCGCTTCCAAAGGAGTTTCGGTCCCTACGAAGTTAGGTGGATTTATATTCCTGAAGTCTTGGATTGTCCCGATTTTGGCTGCAAGAGCGACATCAAGCCTTTCTAGTATTCTAGCTGATGTGGCTTGAGCAAGTTGGACTTGTTGGGCATTAGTCTCTAGCACCTTCTGGAAAATTTCAAGAACATCAGTCGTCCGCAGTTCTGAAGGTTCAGGTTGCGCCGACTTTTGAGTTGAAGGAGAAGACATTTTCCTGGATATTAAGAATTCACATTTCTTAATATGAGGTTGAAAATAATTAATGACTCAAGAATACTTAATTACCTATTAAAGGAAGATGAATTTGCAAAACTAAGATCAATTGCAATTCGGAAAGATCAGATATAAATAGGCACACTTTTTTATTTTTATTTATATTTTTTTTTTACAAGAGGATAATGTACTTTCAGGGAGTCATCCTTACATACTAATACATTCTTACCCTTTCTAACCTTATAGAGAGCTATTTCCATCTGCTGATTTACAAAAGTGGTACAACAGTCAAAATATTTTTCCTTACTAAGCCATTTCTTCCTATTAAGTGCATCCTTCTTCTAGCACTAAAAATGTCTAGTACCTTATCCTAGGGTTCTTGCTAGACTTCCTAAGAATACAACTTAGGATCTCAACCTATATAGGTCTCTAAATCTGACCTGCATGGGCACTAAAAGACGTGTCACGCCCCGGTTCCAAATAGAATTTTCGGAGCACTGTGATACATCTCCAGGCTACGCACCCGTATAACACATGTCGTGTCATACCTGCGATTGTCGCCTGTAAATTCTAGGATAAAGTATAGACATCGAGAGACATTCTAAAGTAATTTACATTTATTTACACAAAACTCGCATGTTCGATCACATATTTACATTTTTTTTTACATCCAAAAAGTTCATAGCTATACATAGAACAACAAACGACAACTACTCATTCCAACGTCTTTCATTTCCTTATATCATTCATAAAGCTCCTTATCGGTGTAAGGTTGCACTTCTTCCTGGTATTCAGCATGCCCTAGTGAACAAAACTAGGTCGTCAATACGACGAGCAAGTCCTCGGTCAAGGAACGGAATAAGTAAAAATAGTCGATAAAATTTATTGAGATTAAACAAGAATGAAGAAACAAAATTAAGGATAAGTTTTGCTAAAATTTGAAATCTACAAATAAAGTTTATATTTCTGCACATTCCAAGACTACGGTTGTATTACAGAAAAGTGAAGAGCCTCTAACAGCTCCTAATCCAAAATGCAACATTAGAGAAATACTTCTGGATCACACAACTTCTATTATCTCAACAATAATCCCATTTACCCGGGATCAGGTTTATACTTAATGGGCGGTGCTTAGAATTATCCGTCCCATTAGTATCAGGATCACATATTGATGTGATATAGTCAGGATAACACATGAGTGGTTTTCCGAGTTATCGTATCAAGTGTTATAACAATTGTCGTATGACTTGAAATTTTTCAAGAATATCGGAGCAGGCTACATTGGATATTACAGGACTGAATTCGGGGATTCGGAATCCAATGGAAAACAGGAAATAGGAAACAGGAAAGTGAGCTAAGCCTCACCTCGGACATCGTATGGCCGTACGAATGCCGAAAATCAGGAACTGATCAGTTTTTTATAAAATATAATATTGCAAGAGTTCGAAGGTGTGATCCAAGATTTCTCTCCCATCCCAATGACATCCTAATCTACAACTAAATTTAGGTTTGGACTTTCTAAAAATCTATCTCTTGGATTTCCGAAAATTTCGGCAGTCTCCTTTGTATTTGTCGACTCCGGAAAATTCACAAGAGATATAAAACTTGAAAGAAGAACTCGGGTTCGCCGACCCCTTCGGTGGAGCAACCCTCAACACCGGAACCACGCAATATAATTTTCCGGGTTCGCCGACCCTTCGGTGGAGCAACCCTCAACACCGGTACCACGCAATAATGATATATATAAAGCGTAGTTAAAAATTTAGGCTTTCTTACCTTAGCAAGCAATTAAGCGAATTAAGCAATTTCTTTGGGGTTTCGTGCTAAACACTATCCAAGTTTCAAAACAAAACTTGTTAGTAGCATAATGATATCAAATTTTATTCCAAAACCATATGCAAAATAATTTTATAACCCTTGCAACCTTGACATGATGTATTCTCATACAAGGTAAATCCAAAAGTCCAAATTTAACTTATGTTTACTATGCACCATAATTTAACTCCTTGAAAATGCAAGAGAGAGTTTAATATTGAAAATTTATAGATATAGGGTTATGCTAACATATAGGTGCCTAAAACCATCTATTTTAACTAGTTAATCATGATAGCACATGATAATTAAATATAATTCCAATAAGGACAGATTTGAAAATAATGTTAAATTGTCATTTATTCATTCCTACATATCCATACTAACACATGTATACACAACCACGCTAGGAAATGTAAAATCTGATATATTGTTTTTTTTTTTAGTATAAAGGTTGAATTTCTAAGTTGTCAAGACTTATAGGTATCCATGATCTTGTAAGTTCATAATTTTTGTATCCATATATTGAGTCAAGTGTATATAGGTGTGTATATAAATATATGTACACATGTATGTAGGTTTCATTCATATATAATTATTCCAAGAGTTGTATCCACACATCTATATATATATATACATAATAATCACACAAATTTATAATTCGAAGTGTCCATTTTTGGTGTTGTGTCCTAACGATGTGTCCAAGTCATACACACAAACATAATTGTGTCCACAAATGGTTCATTATCCAAATTTCTATTCTTATACCCATCTTACATTTTTATAAAATTGAACTTATCATGAATTTTCATAAATTTCAGAATTAAAAACTGAATAATAAATAATAGGCTTAATTGCACTTTGATACCCTCAACTATTTCAGTTTTCAACTTAATACCCTAAACTTTTTACTCAACAACTCGATACCCTCAACTATTTTATTTTTCAACTTAATACCTAAAACACAAAATTCCAAAAATGCCCCTGGCTTTCTCTCTCCCATGCAACCCCCCTCCCCCCCTCCCATTCCGGTGACCACCTCCCCCCCCCCTCCCTCTCCGGCGACCCCCCCCTCCCATTCCGGTGACCACCTCCCCCCCCCCCGTCCCCTCCGGCGACCACCTCCCCCCCCCCTCTCCGGCGATGGTGGAGTCGGGAAAGGAGAGGAGGGCAGCGAGAGAGGGGGGGAGGGGGTACGGGTTGCCGGAGGGTGGAGGGGAGCGGGGGGGAGGGGGAGGGTGCAGGCGGGGCGGCGGAGGGGGAGGGTGCAGGCGAGGCGGGCGGGGCGGGCGGGGGGGGGGGGGGGAGGGTGGTCTGGAGTAGAGGGGGGGGGTGAGTGGTAGTTTTAAAATTTGGGTAAGGGCATTATTGTCCAAAAAATTATCTGGGTATCAAGTTGTTACAAAAAAAAGTTTAGGGTATCAACTTGAAAAAGCGTAATAGTTGAGGGTATCAAGTAGCAATTAAGCCTAAATAAAATATATATAACAAGTAGAATATTGAAAACCAATTTCCAAGAGGGAAAGAGGGAGAGGACTTGCCTTTGTTTGATGAAGACCTAGGTGTTCTCCCAACCTTTCCCTAACATAACCCAAATCAAAATTTTAAATTATAAATATAACCCAATCTTAACCTAAATCTGAAATTGAAAGGGAGAGAAAAATGGAAGTTTTTACCTAGAGAGAGGATGGAAGAGGAGGAGAAGAAGGAGATGGTGGTGCTGGAGGTGGTGGTGGCCGACGACGGGGTGGCCGGCGGCGGCGGACGCGTGGCCGGTGGCGGCGGGGCGGCTGGCCGACGGCGGCGGGCGGCGGGAAGAACGGCAGCAGCCGCAGCAGCAGGTAGCAGCAGCAGTAGTAGGTGTAGTGTGTGGTGTGGTGATTTTGGAAGAAGAATAGGAGGAAGGAGAGAGAGTTTGGGAAATGGAGAATGATGAAGAAGTAGAGGAAGAAAAAGAAGAAGAAAAATAAATAAAGGAAAGAGGGGAGAGGGGTGAGGTGTCATTACATGGAGTTCCCTCTCCATGCCATAGGCCATGTGGCATGAAAGAAATGTCACTTAATCCTAAGATTGACACCTAACCATACTTCATGCCACCTAGCCACATGAGGTGGCATGGCTATTCATGCAATTGCATAAATTTTCTAGGGGTCCCTATGCAAAATCTATGCAAAAGTATTTAATAAATTTATTATTATTCTTATAATTATTATATAACTTAGGAAAAGAAAAAAATATTAAGGCATAACAATTTCTGCTTGAATGTCGTGAAAACGAAGATTGCGAGCTAGAAGGCATATCTTCTACTTTGGATGAATCTGTTCGAAAAAAAAAATTAAGAAATAAATTAACAATATATCCATTGACTGTACAATTCGAAAACAAAGAAGAAATAAAGGCCTGTGGCCAATCCCCAACCTCCTGAGCCGTCCTAATCTCCTGAGCCTCCTGAGCCGTTCTCCCAACCCCCAAACATCCTCAGCCTAATATAGAACAAATACAAAGGGGCATTTTGGGTGTTTCATTCCAAATTTTCAAAAATTTGGAGACTAACGGCCACTTCCAACGTCTCGCAGACGGGAAGGGCTATTCCGAGCAAGTCAGAAATTGCGGGGGTCTTTATTTGCTGAATTTGACTAAAAGGTCTTTCTACGCAAAAGGTGCTAATCTAACGAGGGGGTTTTTTGCACTTTACCCTAATAAAATTAATAAATAGTAATGATCCTCCATCCTAGCTTCAATGGTTGCACTAAATTGCATATGTATTGCTACCATATCCTTTTGAAACGAAGATGAAGAGAATAACTTAGAAATCTACAAGCATTTGAAATTGTACCAATTATGGAATTGTTTATTTTAACTAACAATACTAACATAGGAATGATAAGACCAGTAAACTAAAACTGAGATTGCATTTTTCCAAAAGGTCATTAACTCATCATGAGTACTTTAGAGACGTCCATGACTTCATGTTGTGATCAAGAATAAGTATCAGTATGCAACAAAAGAAATGGCTCGAGAATTGTAGTGGTTAAATCAACGTCTAACTAGAGTGCACTCCTTATCATAATATCAACTTACTTAAAAAAAACTTACTCCATATGAATCAGCAAAATGTAATGGAAACTGTTGCAACTTCAACTAATTGTTGGACCTTACTTGAGCATCATTTTAGTTGCTCCTTTTATAGCACAAAATTTTATGCAGAAATATCATAGATCACAATTGCTTTTTGGTACATCTTATTCTAGGAATAGCATGGAAGATATTAGATGGCACCCTGACAATAATTTCCAGTTACAAGCGTAAAATAAACTTGACCTTTGCAAGATCCTGAAGGTAACTTTATCTTTCGCAGTATAAAATTAGTACATCTCTGGGAGTTGATTGTGTGTGATACCATTGGTCCAATTGCAATATATTCAGGAAAAAGAATAGATAAAGATGCTATCATATTCTAGCTTTCTACAAGCGAATACCTACAAAGACTTGTGGTGCTTCCTCTTCTTCATCCCCTTTCCAGAACTTGACTTTGAGAAAAAATATCTCAGCGCTTCCTTTCGGCACTTCACCACGATCTGCATCGTGTATTCAAAGGCAAAACTATAACCACACAATTTCCCTTCAAATAAATCCAATATTAGCAAGTCGTCATGCACCCATTGTCCAAATGAAACCAAAGATTAGTTGAATGTGGTTACAAATATTGTTTCAAGATAACCCACACTTACATCGAGGAATGCATAAACAGTAACTGAGTGCAATAAATAAAATAGGAAAAGGAAAGGGATAAAATTGCACTAAATTACATTCCGAAGATATATACATGTAAAGCTTAGAGTAAAGATGGTTTCAATCTGGGTAAGAGAGTCCCCTCGTCTCCATATTCCTAGAGCAGCAGCTATAGAAACTGTCAAGCTCCTGCTTCCTGCAGCACCTATAAACATAACTTCATACACCAATGTTATAGTTACTGGGATTCCTAAAGGTCAACTTCACCTCTCTTCGTTGGTTAAGCGCGCTTAAGCAGGCGACAGCCTCGTCGCCTCGCCTCACGCTTAATATAACATAGCAGGTCAAACTAGTAGATGCTTGTCCTGTCATTGGCCTAACTCGGCAGTAGTACTCCGCACTCCAACAGCTGGTTCCAATGCCACTCGCGTTGGTGCAGTTGCACTTCACATTAGTGGGAGCAGTTTGGGCCTGACTGGTCTTTCTCTTATGTTGCATCATATTGATGTTATTAAACATTTTTTACTGACTCAAAACAAGTAGGTTTATCAGTTCGACCACCCCACCCCACCCCTCCTCTCTGAATCGGAAGCTCCTTCCGAATACTGAAAAATACCTACCTTCAATTTGGGTCAAACTTGGCGAGCTACGTAACGGTGATGTTTCCTAAATTGTCCTAATTCTATTGCAGAATTTTGATGAAGAACAATAAACTTGTCCTAAATCTAGTTGAAGGTTATCTACTTAAAAATTCCATAAGAGAGAAAACTTGTCCTAAATCTAGATCGATCCAAAATTAAGCCGCTCCATCTCAGTGAAGTTGGATCCAAATATATGTCCGATAGTTTTCTTAATGGTTACTGAAGGAAGATCCAGACAGAAAGGGGAAAGAGAGAGAGAGAGAGAAAGAAGAGAGAGAGAGAGAGAGAGAGATCTTACAGTCGCGGAAGACGATGTTGTCGCCTCTCTGGGAGAGGACGAAGAACGAGAGATCATTTTTGTATGGGTTCCCTTCCAATTTCACGATGATGGAAGGAAGGAAGGAAGGAGGATAGAAACGATCGTCTCGCCGAGATTTAGAAGGGGGGGGAACTAGAGTACCACCACCAATGGAAGAACAAAACGGGTTTCGGAAAAAAGAAACAATAATGCTAAGCTTACAACCAAATCCTACCCTCTTACAACCTTTACCTATTTGCTGACATGTGGCCAGACCACCACCTGGCCCACATGTCAGAAAATGGGTGAGTGGTTGTAAGAGGGTTGTAGGGATTTGGTTGTAACTGCATTACTCAAAAAGAAAACGGGGTTTGGGACAAGCACACTAACTAAAAAAAAAAATCAAAAGCGGTATGGATTAGGGGTGAGCACATCGATTTTGGGACCGATAACCGAACCGATCCGACCCGAATAAGGTTTCGGTTCGGGTTGGAAAAAATTCAGATCGGTTTCGGTTCTCAATTCTACACTATTCGGTTATCGGGTTCGGTTTAGGTTATTGGATTCGGTTTCGGTTTAAAACCGAAAACGATTAATATGTAGCAATTACCAAAGTACCCTCAGCAAACTTGATATATATTTTTTCAACCCTAGCTTTTACTCTCTCCTCTCATTTTTCGAGTTTCTTCTCAAAGAACCGCCGCCTCTCTCAACTCTCAAGAGTCCCCTCTCTCACTCCGTGCTAGTTTGTTCCCACCTCTCTTTCTCCCAGAGCCGACCACCATCTCCGGCCTCTCACTACAACACCATGTGTCTCTCCTCTTTCAGATCTGAGATCTAAGACTCCGACTGGAGTGTTCTTCCTCTCTTAGATGGTCTGGAGAGTTCAGATCTACTACTCTCTCTTACATCAAAGATCAAAGAGGGAATATTTTGCGACTTCTGATAGGATTTTCCCTTTTTGTTAGATTTTTGCTTTGCTAATTTTTTCCTAAATATTATCATCTGATGTTGTAGATCTATGGATTTTTCTTTACAATGTTTTACTCAAATTTGCTTTGTTCTTGTAGATCTATGGGTTTCTTCAATATTCCATTCAAATTTTACTGATTTCGGTTAATTCGGTTTTCAGAATTTCGGTTCGATTGGAACCGAATAACCGAATACTCACCCTAGTATGGATATGTTTTGAAGTTGGACCCAACAATCTGGTTCTAGCTTAAAAGCTGTTGAAGTTGTCAAAACTCCAAACTCATTTTGTTGGGCTTTTTTCTAAGGGCACTGCCAAGTTTACTTGGGGCAGCCAAAATGCTTGCAAATATTACAGTTTGCATCAGTTTTTTTTTACTGGGGGTAGTCCAACATTAGGTATAAAAGATAACTTTCTATTTTTTTTTCTCGCCCTCCTCTACTCTTTCTTCTCTCCCTCAACTCCTTCTTTCTTCCTCCCCATTTTAGGTCATAGAATATAACCCTAGCCAAATTTTTCCCCAACCTACATTTTGGGAAGATTGTTGGTGAAATTTCTAGTAATAGTGTCATTGACTTCTCCCATTATTGGTAAGTCATCAAATTACTATTTGTTTAAAGTTTTTAAATATGAATTTCACATATAAAAGTTGTATATGTGTTTACTGTAGAAACAAATTGAACAAAGAAGAACCCGGGTCATCAAATGTTGTAGACTCTCTTCCCGCACGCCGAGAACATTTGATGCTCGGAATCCCTTGGTAACTAATTTTAACTTTTTATCGAGTGAAAAATCGGGTCTGTGACACAAAGGACTGCCACCTCTCTGGCAGTCCAGATCTTAGGCTAGGACTGCCAGAGGATGCAGTCCTTCAATATGTAGGACTGTCAGGCTTGCTGCAGTCCTGCCTATTGTGAAGGACTGCCCTCTTCTCTGGCATCCTATTAACTTTCATAAATTTTCACATTTGCTTTATGTAGCTGTTTAGTTTTATTAACTTTTAAGTTATATGTGGACTTGTCTCTTCCGATTTTGCGGGACCTGCTCCAATTGCAGTCGATGTAGGCCATTTATTTGGACCGATCTGTGTTTGAATCAAGCGACAGTGCGGTACATTGGTGCCGAGAAGTTGGACGAGGAAACAACAGTTCTTGTCATATCAGATCGCCCGAAATGTCCAAGACGCAAACTGTGATGGTTGGATGTGAAAGAGGGTGTGTTCAGAAGCCACAAGAAATACA
>JANAVB010014466.1:0-29679 GCA_029216955.1 Iris pallida
AATCAAGGCAATGAAGACTGTAATAAAAGCTAACTGAACTAGAATAACATGTATGAGTCCAGATAGTACGATAAGTCTAATATAATCCCAGTGTGAGTCCAGTCCAATAATCTGATACCAGATGATTCCCGGTACAAGATGAGTCCAACAGTGATCAATGAATCCAGGGTGAGTCCAACTATGATCTAACAGTGTGTTTTAAAATACCGAGGTCGACATGCAAACGGCTATAGGTATCAGGCACATCTCACTGATCGGGCAAGAGATGGCTATGTTTCCGGTAGATTCCAGTGGGAGATTCTGGATTTGGGGTATGTCTACATGTCTTAATCAATATTTTCTCGTCCAGCAAGTGAATCCAAAATCGACAAAAGAATCGAGATGAGTCCGGCCAATATATGATGATTCCAGAAATGATTCCGGAATGATTCCAATGACTCCAGTAATAGAGGCCAGCAAGTAAGGTATGTGTCGATACATGAATCCAAAATATCCATACGTGTTGATACAGAGAATCACATAGAACTAACTAGAACTGAAATACAGTAATCGACAAATAAATGAGAGAACTATCAGAGAATGTACTCGCCGGATACTCTGAAAAGAGTAGTGTAATATCAGATGTCTGTTCCATGGTCACAATGTCCTAAAATAGAGCAATACAGTTATGACATGTCCAAAATGAAGGTAAATAAAATCTACGATGCAATCTATATGAATTCTAAGCCAATCTAGGTCAAAGTCAAACTTGGTCAACTCTTCAGTCAAACTAAGTCAAATTAAGTCACACCAGGTCACAAGAAGTTAAACTAAGTCATACAAGGTCAAACAAGGTTAAACAAGTCTAATCTAGGTTAATCTTGACTAATGGTCAACATCCAGTCAAACTCTATAAGGCTAACTCAAAACCAACCATAGGCTAACATGTCTTAGAATACCTAAGATACTATACTACAATTACCTATACAAAGTATATTACATGTAATACATATATATAATACCAACCTTAATCCTATAATCAAGCTAATCCCATACTCCAACTCAAGTCATGACTCAACTCTAAGTATTCCACTTAACCCCATACATATCTTAATCTATATAGGATTACCCTCATAATCCATATGGTTAACCTAATCATCTAGTTAGGGTTTAGTCAAACTTAAGTCATCAAGTCATCTAAAATCCATCTAAGTCAATTCTAGGTCAATTAGGTCAAGGTTTAACCTATAGTTGACTTTGGTCAACAATGGTCAACAATGGTCAACTATCTAGTCAAACTAGGCCTACTAGACCTAGTGGTCAATTCTAACTTGCTACTAACCATAGGCTAGTATTCCTATGGCACAAAGACATACATTCAATACCTATATACACATAGGCCATAGTCCAAGATATCAAGTCTATATACATATATATACATATCTAATTTATATAGTCAACTATATATATATATATATATATATATATATATATATATATATATATATATATATATATATATATATATATATATATAATACCAAGGCCATATCACATATATATATATATATATATATATATATATATATATATATATATATATATATATATATATATAATATAATATATATATATATATATATATATATATATATATATATATATACATATCTAATATATACCATATATATCCAACTATACCTAACCATATCAATATATATAGTACACATATTCAACTATATAGTACCATATATATATATATATATATATATATATATATATATATATATATATATATATATATATATATATATATATATATTTATTTATATATATAGTACTCACATATATACATATATATATATATATATATATATATATATATATATATATATATATATATATATATATATATATATATCCCATTATATATAATACCCTTATATATATATATATAACATATATATATATATATATATATATATATATATATATATATATATATATATACCATAACATATATATTTATATACATATATAACATACATACATATATAGGTAGAGAGAGAGATGGCGAGAGAGATGGTGAGGCAGTGGTGTGTGTGTGTACTGTGAAGGAGAGGGGGAGGGTTTAATCTCAGAAATCTGAGATGGGGACCCAACTCACACACATACATACATGCATATATACATATATACATACATACCTATATATATACATTTATACTCTCACATACCCATACACATATACCCACACACTCATATACATATACATACACATATATTATGTATATACACACAAACATACATACATATATACATAAAGATCGATTTAAAATTCATTATAAAATACTGAAAAATAAACAAGGAATACTGTTCATTTCTGAACAGTGGGGGAAACCAATTTTAACACACAAAACCTAGCTAAGATGCCAAAGTGGTGGTTGATAATCGTGTCCTTACACGTGTACGTGTCGTGTGTATCCATGGGAGTCCACCACGACATGAAACGGCGTGTCCAGGAGTAAAAAACCCCAATCGGGTAAATTTCAGACTGTGCACTGTGTCACAGTGTCGTGCACAGGTTCATGTGTCTCGTAGACACGACACAAGGGTCTAGAAGTCTCGTGATCACGTGGGTAGATTCGCCTAGGGTTACTCTAAGTGTCCAACACCCTGAATCGAGTCGGAGTCATGTCGTGTCCGAGTAAGAGAGGCGTATCAGAGCCTCGAGTTCATGTTTACAGTGTCAGTGAGTGACCAGTGCAGAGGCGATTTCGTGTCCGATACGACACGTGGTCGCATAAAACTTCGTGGGTAGGTTGTCAGAGGGTTCCCCTACACTCATGCCAAGTGGCACGTGTCCACGTGTTGGGTCGTGTTCGCAATCAGTGTCGAGTAGCAGGATAGCGTGCACAGTCTCGTGCACGCGTGTCGAAGGGTCGTGTGCTCCACACGTGGCACGTAGAGCCTTGTGCTCGTGTCAGGGTGTAGCCTAGGTCTAGGGCTAGGGTTTAGGCCTGACACTTTATGTCTACGTCATGTCTAGACACGACACGAAGGCCGTGTCAGTGCGTGTTTAATACTGTGTGCAGTGTAAACTAAACCAGTGTGCGTGTGATTACATGTCCGATACGATACGAGATGACATAGCACTTGGGGGCTGACATGTCAGTCATGGCCCCTTCGTGTCCACCAAAATTGGTGTGTCGAAGTGTCGTGTACAGTGAGAAATGGGGCTCGAGCAACAGGACACAGTGTATGTGTGTGTACTGAGTATTTGTGTCCATTTTGGACACGGACACGACTCAGATTCGTGCTCAGTCCTAGTGTCTCGTGATCAGCATGCCAAGGGCTACCCAAATGTGCAATTTGTTTTGGAAAATAATAACTTTTATTCCTAAGTGGAATTTCACCAAACACTGCAATTTAAACACAGATACGTGTCTGATACGGACACCAACCCAAACCTATTTTCTACCAAACGTGACCCACAGTTAGGGTTACCTATATGCATGCAATTATGAAAAGAAAATACAATATTAACTAGGTTTAGGGATATTTACCTATGAGTGCAAAATCCTCAATAATAGGCCTATTTGAATGAAATCCTTCTTCGACTCCCAACGTCCAAAGCTCCACAATTCCTTGCTAGCAAGCCATAACTGGTATCCTCTAGTGTAGGGGGTTCCAATGCAAGAAACTAGGCTCAATTTGGAGTCAAATTGATTAAATGGTGAGGGTGTGAAGTTGTAGGAAAAACTAGGTTTTTAAGTGTAATAAAAATGGCATGAATGATAAGGGGATGTGATTATATAGGATGGGGGTAGGGTTGGGCTGCCATGGGTAGATATTTAGGGCTCCTTTCCACCTTGCTAACTTAGCTCCTAAGGCTTTGACTAGGGGATAGATATTTCTAGGTTTCTAAAACATCTAAAAGTAAAATATCTAGATATTATCAAACCTAGATATTTACACATAAAGCTAACATCCTCTACTTAGTCTCCTAGGTTAGTGACTAATCTCTAGATTAGGGTAAACTAGGTTAGGGACTAATCATGGTACTTAACAATAATTAAATAATATTAAATCACATAATACAAATAATCCTAAATAAATCTTAGAAAATTACTAAAATACCCTTTAGGCTAAAAAGCCCTAATTTGATGTTCTAAACCTATGGCTAGGCTCACATGATCATGGTTGGTCTCTAAGACAAGTAATCTCTAGGGTTTACACTAGGGTTATACTAGTAAAATCACAAAGTCATAAGCCATGACTTAGAAAATAGTTTTAAATTATCTAAAAATTACAAAAATTCATAACATGACTAAATCACCATTATTTAATAATAAAATAATAAATTTTCAAATATCCCAATTTCAGAAAACTGGGTGTTACAAGGAGACATGGAGATGGACGATAGTATAATTTACCTACACTTTCTGAGGTTGCTGCTTTGATTGTTGGAGATCTTGATGAATGCTTAGGTGATAGAGATATTATGGTTGAAACACAAGCTGGGAACCTACAACGAATAAATGAGTTACATGCTTCTTATTTAGCATTACAATACCCCTTGATCTTTTCCTACGGTGAAGATGGTTATAGAGAAGACATTCCATTATCTGAATCAACAATAGAGGTAATGGTGGAAGAAGGAGAGTAAGTATTAGAGAATGGTTCGCTTATAGACTGCATGAAAGGGATAATGAGCCTTCTATCATTTGCTACTAAAAGACTTATGCAACAATTTTTGGTTGATGCTTATACAATGGTTGAATCTGCAAGATTAAAATTTATTCGAACACATCAGAAACAATTACGGTGTGAGATGTATAAAGGTCTTACAGATGCATTATTACGAGGTGAAACAGATCCGACTACTCAAGGAAAAAGAGTCATTTACCATCTTCTTTTACAGGAGGTGCTCGGTACATGATTCAAATTATCAAGATGCAATGGTAATATGCAGATGGGTTGGTTACCCGAATTTGTTTATAACATTACATGCAACCCCAAATGGACTGAAATACTTCGATATGTTAAAAAAAATGGTCTTCATCCTGAAGATCAACCAGATATATTATGTAGAGTTTTTAAGGTAAAATTGGATGGGCTGATCAAAGATCTTAAGCATAATAAAATATTTGGAACAGTTAGAGCTGTAACACCCACTTTTCTAAAATAAGACTAATTTTGAACTTTTGTAAAAGTTTATTATTTAATAATAGGATTTATGATTTATAAGAATTTTTAATTAATTTAATACTATTTAAAATTGGTGAATTATATTTTGATGTGTTAGCTAGTGAACCCTAGAACTGTTGAGCCTAGAGACTAACCATGACCATGGGGACCTAACCATGTGATTAGAATGACTATTTACAACTTTTTAGGCTAAGGGTATTTTGGTCATTTTGTGACTTTTGAATTATTTAAGATTTTGATTAATTTGTAAATTTTAGATTATTTTAATAATATTTAAATTGATGTATTATATTTTGGTCATTTTTTATATTTTAATATTTTGGAAAATTTTATATTTTTAATATTGTTTTTATTGGATTTGTTTAGTCGGGTTTGAGTTTCGTCTCGTTCCGACTTGTATTGTGACCCGGGTAGCTTAAACTCTAGATGGGACCCAATATTAAGTTAAGCATGGCCCACAAAACCCAACATTTAAGTTAGTTAATTAAACTAATTTTTATCATGTTAGAATGGTTAAGTTAGAGACTCAAAACTAGATCATTTTGACCCCAAACTTGAACCTAGTCTAGACTTAACCATATGAGACTAGAGAGGGGCAATTAGGACATTTCCCATTAGCCCTAATGGACTCTTTATGGCAGCCACCTTTAGGGAAGAATGATTCATTTCATTCATTACAATTGCCTCTTTTATTTTCTTTTGTTCTTTCATAATTTTAGAGAGCCTTCCTTTGTTTGATCTCCAAATCAAATTCCTTCACCAAATCTTCCCTCAATCATTTTTATTCTCCAAGGGAAGGGTGCTACCAAAGATTGGAAGAGAAGTGCAAGAAGGAGTGTCCACTTTGAGGGATCTTCGTATCGGAGCCGTGTCCTAAAGGATTTATTGGGATTCCACCCAATAGGTAAAACCCATCCTCTAAATCGATTTCCTTTGCATATAATTAGTTTTGAATCCGTAGGATCCATTCTCATGCATGTGTCCCATTTAGATTCAAATTTAAGGCCATTTGGAGCTCTTTTGAGGATTTTAGATATGTGTCTTGTGTCCTACTTGATAGATCCCAAATTAGGACACCCCATGTGTATGTATGTATGATAATAGTTTAAATAGATATTAAATTCAGTTTTAGAATGGTTAGAGAGTGGATTGATCTTAGTTAGGATGGTTAGATGAGTTTCATTTGGATACCTATGTTTGTATCCAAGTATCTTGGCCTATATGTGTTCTTTTGTCCAAAACAACTCAAATTCGTCATAATATTCATCCACGTTTTTATTAACCAAAGCAACTTAGAAATGTCATAACTTTTAGCTTAGAACTCCGATTCATCTTTCTTTTTTTTAAAAAACCGTATCGAAGTTAGCTTTCCAAATATATTTAATAAGCCAAATTATTTCTGAAACTTTTATAGAATTTGAGTGTCAGCTGTACGAAAGACGAACGCGTTTCGGTATTTTGCGATTTCGGGAGCTTCCGGACACAAAAATGCGATCCGTTTGAAATTTCGAAAAGCTAACACGAAGTACTACAACATACTTTAATCCTAGAATTTAGTGAATGTCCAATTGGTACAGTATTGATTTTAAGTAGAAGAGTGACTATACGATATAGGTATTTTGTGTAACCTATGAGCCTATGTAGTATATATTAAATGAATATAGAGTATGTAATACATGATATGTTAGATGAATGAAATGATATATATATGATATATATCTTTACATTAATATATATATGGTTGAATGCAAGCATGTAGGAATGGAATTAATATAATGTATGTAAGCAATGCATAAATGCATGAATGAAAGAATGGTATACAATGTATGCATGAAAGTATATAATGAATGCTAGATATGAATGCAAGGTATACATGTAATGATAGATATGAATGCATAATATATAAGTAATATAATGCAATATAATGATAGCATGTATGATAATGTAGAATATATGATACAAGCATGTATATGTCCACTATTTTCCTTTTCTTACATTTTCCTTCCCTTCCCTTCCCTTTCCATTTCAGTTTTTCCCCTTTTTCTCTCTTCTATTTTTATATGTTGTATACAATGTATATAATGTATAGATGCATGTAAGTATGTAATATGAATGAATGAATGTCATATGAATGAATAAATCAATCAAAGGTATAAGTAAAATATAATGCATTGTAATAATGTTAACAATATAATGTATAAAAGTATATATGTAAATGTGAATGAATGTATATATCTATGTAACTATGTAAATATGAATGATGTAACATATGCCTATATATAAATATGTATGTAATATGGATATGCATGTATGTATGAAGATATGTATTTAATATAGTATCTATTTTATATTATGCATTGTTGTGGTTCACATTGCCTTGTGATGGTATGTGAGTGCTAGCCTAGTCTTGATTAGGCCTAGTAAGACTTGTCTGGGTTAGGTTGACCTAGTTTGACTAGTGCAGTTGGCTAGAGTTGACCAAGAGTTGACTTTAGTCTAGTTTGACCTAGACAGCATGCAGATGCATTGTATATTTCATTTACCATCCCACGTATATGTCTTGACTTGTGTTGCTCTAAATAGGAGTCAGATACCTCATCTCGGACAGTATATTCTCACAGCTATTCAGATACCAGGCAAGTATTGTCACGACCCGCACCCGCTTTTTTGGACGCGAGCTCGTGAGCAAGCCAGCTACGTATCGAGCGGACTCCAGCCCGACTCAAGTACGTATAAGCTGTTATGGTCATGGTATCATATCTAGTCTAAACTATATCTCAATCCACATGAATCAAATAAACAAGAATGAACAATTATGGGTCATGGTCTGCAGCCCATTAGCATATTGTTCGATTAGACTCTAAGAATGATATGAGCCTATAAATAAGCAGAGTATATCATGGTATGGAATATAAAGCACGAGAAGATAATAAAGAAATAACACAAACAAATACGGTATCATACATCGTAATCCTCTTCATCCTGCTCTGCTAACTAACTCCATGTAGTCGTTAACCTGAAGAGATCATCAGGTCCTCAGAGGACTAGCAAGATAATAAAAACGAGCCTTTCTAACAGTTATTATGCATGGAGAAAAATACAGGATAAACAAGTAAAATTGAGTAATGAATAAGCACGAATCTATACACTGTCTACACGAAAATGAACTGCTAAACAAGGACTAGAGAACTTATGTCAAGATGTCAACGGATAACCGAAACGAATACTCAAACCCTCATCCCTAGTGTGGACTCGCAGGTTTGAACAACTACTAATCCTCGTCCCTAGTGTGGACTCGCAGATTAGCATCACCCTCGTTCCTAGTGTGGACTCGCAGACGTAAATCCTATACTGCTAACCCTCGTCCCTATTGTGGACTCGCAGGCTAGCATCTACTACTAACTCTCGTCCCTAGTGTGGACTCGCAGGCTAGCATCACCCTCGTCTCTATTGTGGACTCGCAGGCTAGCATCATCCTCGTCCCTAGTGTGGACTCACAGGCTAGCATCTACTAACCTCATCCTTAGTGTGGACTCGCAGGCTAGCATCACCCTCGTCCCTAGTGTGGACTCGCAGGCGTAAACCCTATACTACTAACCCTCGTCCCTAGTGTGGATTCGCAGGCCAGCATCTACTACTAACCCTCGTCCCTAGTGTGGACTCGCAGGCTAGCATCACCCTCGTCCCTAGTGTGGACTCGCAGGTGTGGACCAATAACTACTAACCCTCATCCCTTATTGTGGACTCGTAGGTTAGCTTCAAGGTTCAAGACACGAAGTACGACTCAATCAAGGCACGACCAATAAGACACAAGGCTAACTGTGAACACGGTCTACAAATCAATGGTACCGATATATGAACAGGATATGAAAGATACATATCAATAATATAAAAAACTGGATAATAAATAAAGACAGTACATGTAAATAAAGCTGTGTAGAAAGGCAAGGTATACTTGCCTGGAGGTTGCACGGAGAACCAACAATGTATCGCCAATAAACAAGTCAGAAAGTCCAAGTCATCACAACTGTCTCCGAAAGCTGAAACAGACAATGCGAACAGTCTCAGAATAGTTAAATTAGCTAGGATTGCCTGTCCTTAAGTCCAATTATGGATACAGGAGCAAAACGGTAATTCGGGCAAAAACGGTGTCCGCCGTTGGACCCACTTTGCACCAAAAGCGTGCCAAGATCAATGGTCTCTAAAGTCATCAAACTATATGTCTATGGATCCAGTTTTCCGATACGAACCCAACCGTATGTCCAAAGTTGGATTCCGGCGGGTCGTGCACAAAATCGCCCGTTGAGTAGGACCGTAGGGCCCGCAAAACGGTGATTTTATCAACTGTCTCAGAATTGGACCAAACTTGGCATACAGGACCAAAAAATGATACGGACCTGTTGGCGCAAGTTTCGTCTCAATCTGACGAGCGTGCATAAAGTAATTGAGAAATTTGTAAAGTGCACGATATGGTGAATTTCGACGGATACACATCAAATTCGTCGCGCACACACGACCAATTTGAATTTCGTCAATGCCCACACGACCAAGAAGCCGTTACACAGCTTCGATGCTTACGGTGCGCGACCACGTCGCCCGAAATGGCGGGACGCATGTCGTATCGAGGGATTTTCAATATTTCTTCTATTTTAAAAACAGGTTTTATCAGTTTTTGGAAATCGGATTACTCGACGCACAGTCGATGAAACTAATTCCTACAAAATGGATTTTGTAGCCCTATAGGTTTTCTTTAACTGCCTTCAGGTGGATTTCAAATTCGATCAACGGTTCGACCGAGACAGCCTTCAAAGTCGGGTACTGGTTCATGAAACTGTTCTGTTTTCGAACAGTGATTCGCCAGTTTTTGCATCGATTCCTCGGACAACCTAAGGCACTACAATTAAATATAATTGAAAGAACATGAAGGCAGTTATATTGGGTACATACCGGTGCAATCGATTTGAAAATCGATTAAACGTCGTGGGAGCAATCCGGCCGACAAGTCACCTTCCCGACAGGTTGCTGCTGCTACTGGACAGCTGATGTCCGCACTGTCGGCCGTCCTCCGGCGGTTCTCCGGCCGACGGTGGCCCATGATGGAATGCATGCAGGGCCAGGGGGTCGGGGCGGCGCGGCCTATGGTTAGGGTTTCGAGATTTTCCTCTCCTCTCTCTCTCGATCTCTCGTCTAAGTACTCTCGGTTCAGCCACATGAGTTCGGGTTCAGGAGTTTCTGTTTGGCTTGGGTGTTCTGTTGGCTTGGAAAGGACCCATGAGCAGTGGGCTGGGGGAGTTGTGGGCCTGAGCATGGTCGGGCTGGTATGGGTTGAGATTTTACTTGGGATGGCCTGGGCTGTGCTTGAACTTGGCTTGGAGGATGGTGTTCGGGCTGGGCTGGGCTGGAAACTTATAGGCTGGGCTAGTGTTTGGGTTTTTTGTTTTTTCTTTGTTTGTTTTTTTCTTTTCTTTTCTTCTATATTAACAATAATACAATTATATATATACCCATATATATATACGTATATTCGCATATACATATATACATACATATATACGCGCATATACATATATATATATATATATATATACATACACACACACAATATATATATATATATCTTTATATACGTACAAATACACTCACATATAAATTATATTTATATATACGTATACGTACAATAATTTATATTCAAATATATTCATATTCATATACACACATATTTATATATATGTTTATATATACAAACACTTATACACGTATATAATATCTATTTATATATATGTATATCCATACACACACGTATAATATATTTATATATATATCACATATCATTATAATAAATAATTTAAGAGATATAAATTGCCAATTCTAAAATATATACACAAAAATATTTGCATTTACCAAACATGTCTACAAGGTCGTATTTGGTCCCACTATATGACTACATGGGCTTGGATTTGACTTGGGTCCAATCTGGACAAGTTCGGTACAACCGATTTCCGAAAACTCAATATAATTAAATAATAAATAAAATCATCGGTAGGGTTAAATCGCAACTTGGCCTAGTTTTCTTAGTTAGGACGTCACTATGGCTCGTTCTTCCCTGCCAGGACATAACACTAGTCAAAGTACGCCACTGCACTAACCGTGCCATGATTCCTAGTCGTCTTGTATTCCAAATCTCAATTAAAATCATCTACCGTATAATTAACTAATTAATTATTTATAAAAAAATCTAAAAATCACTATTTCAATAAAAATAAATAATCCTAAAATATTTTAAAAAAATTCCGGGAAGGGAGGCTACAAATCTACCCACCTTAAAATAATTCCGTCCTCGAAATTCCAATTCATGACTATTTCTTAAAATTCAAAGTCTACTATCACCTTTATCTCCTCAGATTTAATTTCTCAAAAATATTTCACAGCCTTCTCTAGTCATGTTATACTCCGAGTACTCAAGGACTTCTACCCACCTTTGGTCATACTACTCCTCAAAATATGGTCACTAAAGTCTTATAATCTTCTAACTACTGGCAAACAGTCCTACCAAAAATAACTAGGACACATGGCATCTATAACCTCTCATATCTATAAACAATCAAAACTCAATAATCATGCAATATTTATACTATAATTTAAGAATTTTTGATAAATTCTAAGCAGCACGATCGTTCGTCACCTCGAAATAAAAGGGACGAGAATCAATGGTACGGAAAGCAAGGAAGTATAATCGAGAGCAAATTTGGAGTTTTCAAGGACGTAGAGAATTTCTAGAAGAATTTTCAAGGTAGATGGATTGACATTTCTAAGGGTTCAGTCAGTTGCGCAGGCTCGTACCAGTACAGTTACGTAACCGATACGATATGCTCTGACCTGCATGGGCCACCAAAAAACTTGTCACGACCCGCACCCGCTTTTTCGGACGCGAGCTCGTGAGCAAGCTAGCTACGTATCGAGCGGACTCCAGCCCGACCTGAGTACGTATAAGCTGTCAAGGTCATGGTATCATATCTAGTCTAAACTATATCTCAATCCACATGAATCAAATAAACAAGAATGAACAATTATGGGTCATGGTCTGCATCCCATTAGCATATTGTTCGATTAGACTCTAAGAATGATATGAGCCTATAAATAAGCAGAGTATATCATGGTATGGAATATAAAGCACGAGAAGATAATAAAAAATAACACAAACAAATACCGGTATCATACATCAATCCTCTATCATCCTGCTCTGCTAATTAACTCCATGTAGTCGCTAAACCTGAAAGATCATCAGGTCCTCAGAGGACTAGCAAGATACACAAAAATGAGCCTTTCTAACAGTTTATTATATGGAGAAAAATACAGGATAAACAAGTAAAACTGAGTAATGAATAAGCACGAATCTATACACTGTCTACACGAAAATGAACTGCTGAACAAGGACTAGAGAACTCATGTCAAGATGTCAACGGATAACCAAAACGAATACTCAAACCCTCGTCCTAGTGTGGACCCAGGTTTGAACAACTACTAATCCTCGTCCCTAGTGTGGACTCGCAGATTAGCATCACCCTCGTCCCTAGTGTGGACTCGCAGGCGTAAACCCTATACTGTTAACCCTCGTCTCTAGTGTGGACTCGCAGGCTAGCATCTACTACTAACCCTCGTCCCTAGTGGACTCGCAGGCTAGCATCACCCTCGTCCCTAGTGTGGACTCGCAGGCGTAAACCATATACTACTAACCCTCGTCCCTAGTGTGGACTCGCATGCTAGCATCTACTACTAACCCTCGTCCCCTGTGTGGACTCGCAGGGTAGCATCACCCTCGTTCCTAGTGTGGACTTGCAGGTGTAAACCCTATACTACTAACCCTCGTCCCTAGTGTGGATTCGCAGGCTAGCATCTACTACTAACCCTCATCCCTAGTGTGGACTCGCAGGTAGCATCACCCTCGTCCCTAGTGGACTCGTAGGTGTGGACAAATAACTACTAACCCTCGTCCCTATTGTGGACTCGCAGGTTAGCTTCAAGGTTCAAGACACGAAGGCACGACTCAATCAAGGCACGACCAATAAGACACAAGGCTAACTGTGAACACGGTCTACAAATCAATGGTACCAATATATGAACAGGATATGAAAGATACATATCAATAATATAAAAAAACTAGATAATAAATAAAGATAGTGCATGTAAATAAAGCTGTATAGAAAGGCAAGGTATACTTGCTTGGAGGTTGCCCGGAGAACCAATAATGTATCGCCAATAAACAAGTCAGAAAGTCCAAGTCATCACAACTGTCTCCGAAAGCTGAAACAGATAATGCCAACAGTCTCAGAATAGTTAAATTAGCTAGGATTGCCTGTCCTTAAGTCCATTTCTGGACACAGGAGCAAAACGGTAATTTTGGACAAAAACGGTGTCCGTCGTTGGACCCGCTTTGCACCGAAAAGTGTGCCAAGATCAATGGTCTCTAAAGTCATCAAACTACATGTCTACGGATCCATTTTTCGATACGAACCCAACCGTATGTCCAAAGTTGGATTTCGGTGGGCCGTACACAAAATGCCCGTTGAGTGGGACCGTGGGGCCCGCAAAACGGTAATTTTATCAATTGTCTCAGAATTGGACCAAACTTGGCATACAGGACCAGAAAATGATACAACCTGTTGGCACAAGTTTTGTCTCGATATGACGAGCGTGCATAAAGTAATTGAGAAATTTGTAAAGTACACGATACGGTGAATTTCGACGATACGCATCAAATTCGTCGCGCACACGCGACCAATTTGAATTCCGTCAAAACCCACACGACCACGAAGCCGTTACGTAGCTTTTGATGCTTACGGTGTGCGACCACGTCGCCCGATATGGCGGGACGCATGTCATATCGAGGGATTTTCAATATTCTTCTATTTGAAAACAGGTTTTATCAGTTTTTGGAAATCGGATTACTCGACGCACATTCGATGAAACTAATTCCTACAAAATGGGTTTTGTAGCCCTATAGGTTTTCTTTAACTGCCTTCAGGTGGATTTCAAATTCGATCAACGGTTCGACCGAGACAGGCCTTCAAAGTCGGGTACTGGTTCATGAAACTGTTCTGTTTCGAACAGTGATACGCCATTTTTGTATCGATTCCTCGGACAACCTAAGGCACTACAATTAAATATAATTGAAAGAACACGAAGGCAGTTATATTGGGTACATACCGGTGTAATCGATTTGAAAATCGATTAAACGTCGTGGGAGCAATCCGGCCGACAAGTCACCTTCCCGACAGGTTGCTGCTGCTACTGGACAGCTGATGTCCGCACTGTCGGCCGTCCTCCGGCGGTTTTCCGGCCGGTGGTGGCCCACGATGTCACGCACGCAGGGCCAGGGGGTCGGGGCGGCGCGGCCTATGGTTAGGGTTTCGAGATTTTCTCTCCTCTCTCTCTCGTCTGTCTAAGTACTCTCGGTTCAGCCGCGTGAGTTCGGGTTCAGGAGTTTTCTGTTTGGCTTGGGTGTTCTGTTGGCTTGGAAAGGACCCATGAGCTGTGGGCTGGGCTGGGAGTTGTGGGCCTGAGCATGGTCGGGCTGGTATGGGCTGAGATTTTACTTGGGATGGCCTGGGCTGTGCTTGAACTTGGCTTGGAGGATGGTGTTCGGGCTGGTCTGGAAACTTATAGGCTGGGCTGGTGTTTGGGTTTTTTTTGTTTTTTCTTTGTTTGTTCTTTTTTTTCTTTTCTTTTTATTCTATATTAACAATAATACAATTACATATATACCCATATATTATATATAGTATATTATATATATACATACATATATCCCATATACATATATATATATATATATATATATATATATTATATATATATATATATATATATTATATATATATATATATATATATATATATATATATATATATATATATTATATATATATATATATATATATATATATATATATATATATATATATACATACACCACACACATATATATATCTTTATATACGTACAAATACACTCACATATATATTTATTATATATAACGTATACGTACAATATATTTATATTCAAATATATTCATATTCATATACACACATATTTATATATGTTTATATAAACAAACACTTATACACGTATATAATATCTATTTATATATGTATATCCATACACACACGTATAATATATTATATTAATATTATATATATACACATATCATTATAATAAATAATTTAAGAGATATAAATCGCCAATTCCTAATTATATACACAAAAATATTTGCATTTACCAAACATGTCTACAAGGTCGTATTTGGTCCCACTATATGACTACATGGGCTTGGATTTGACTTGGGGTCCAATCTGGACAGGTTTGGTACAACCGGGTTCCCGAAAACTCAATAATATAATTAAATAATAAATAAAATCTTCGGTAGGGTTAAGTCATAACTTGGCCTGGTTTTTCTTAGTTAGGCGTCACTATGGCTCGGTCTTCCCTACCAGGACTAATACACTAGTCAAAGCACGCCACTGCACTAACCGTGCCATGATTCCTAGTCGTCTTGTATTCCAAATCTCAACCAGCTAAAATATCTACCGTAATAATTAACTAATTAATTATTTATAAAAAAAATCTAAAATACTATTTCAATAAAAATAAATAATCCCAAAATATTTTAAAAAATTCGGGAAGGAGGGCTACAAGTATTCTCTGATCATTTCATAACTTGCTTAGAATTATATTCCTGCTCTAGTTTACTTTATCTGATGCTGTCACGATATTATCACAGATTGGTACTATATGGATCCCTACATTGAGATGTTATCCCCCTCGGAAGCATCGGATACATCGTGTCGTGTGTTTCATGTACATCGTGTATTTCTCGCTCTCATGTTATTCATGTTTATCATGTGCTTCATGCTCGTTCGTGCTCGCTCGTGTACTCTTATGTGCTATCATGTTCGGTCATATTTCTCGTGTATTTCATGTATAACCTATACTTCATGTGCACCCTTCATGGCCCTTCATGTAGAATTCATGTACACTCAGTTTTCTGAGCCCTCATGTATTCTTCATATACACCCATCTATGGGCTTCATGTGAAAACCATGTACGTAACATAACTTGTCTGGATCCTTGTGTATTGATTGGGATATGGGGAAGTATAAATAGTCATGTGAACAATTCCAAAGTAGTATAGCCATGTACGCCTCTTTAGTATAGCCATGTGCAAATCAAGCCGTTCACATGTCGAATTTGTACTCTAAATCACTAGTTACTGGTAGCTCTCTACTTACAGTAGATATTTCTATTACAGTTCTCTCTCTATTTACATCATATACTTTCTTTCAGTTTCATGTATCGTACTCTCTTGCATGTTTATATTCTCTAACCTGTTATGATCTGCGTGAGATGTATTGTACTCGCTCATCCTGACTGGACCTGTTAAAATTTTTACAGAGGATGATGAGGAACCCTGCACCCCTTACTTTGGAGCTTGCCTAGATGACACTCGCGACCTGGACCCCTGGGGAGGTTCAGGCAGCTGCTAAGGATGATACCCATGCTTAGCATAGATAGCTTAGACTCTTACTTGTCTTTCTCATTGATACATTACTGTATATATTGGGAGTTTTTCATTTAGATATTGTGGAGATGTTATCATAGACACTTAGTCTTTATCTAGATTGTACCTCTGTGGATTTTCTTCTGTTCATATCTATCTATCTTTATCGTATTCCACCTTAGATGTGATTGAGACTGTATTGCTATGTCACCTCCATTCGGAGTGTATATACTGTATAGGTACCTTAATATATTGTTAGATGATTGACCTAGGACAGCGTTCTACCGCCGACACTGTGACGTAGACTGGGTGCTACGTTACGTACCCTCACAGTGGGTGCGGGTCGTGACACGTTTTTAGTGGTGGCCCATGCAGGTCGAGTTTATGTAGCAATATTCGAACTAGAGTATCACTACAGCCTGCAGTAGGATTAGGATATATTTTTGAAGGTACTCAATCACAGTTAGGCCTTGAGAGATTCCTGGGACGACCCTTGAGAATCTTATTTTAACTTCGATTTGAAATCTATTTTTTTCCTGATTTGATTTACCTTTACTTCATGTTATTGAACTTAATTTTGATGGATTATTGTTGAATTTTCAATCTTGATGTTAGTGGTTGAATTTGAGTCTGTATTTATATGATTTTTGATGGATTATTATTGAATTTTGAATCTTGATGTTAGTGGTTGAATTTGAGTCTGTATTTATATGATTTTTGATGGATTATTGTTGAATTTTGAATCTTGATGTTAGTTGTTGAATTTGAGTTTGTATTATATTATATATATATATATATATATATATATATATATATATTAAAAAAAAAAAAAATATATATATATATAATATTATATATATATATATTGAATTAAGGTATAACCTAATAACATACTTGAT
Source organism: Iris pallida (assembly GCA_029216955.1). Lineage (NCBI taxonomy): Eukaryota > Viridiplantae > Streptophyta > Magnoliopsida > Asparagales > Iridaceae > Iris > Iris pallida. The sequence continues at coordinate 17,643 of JANAVB010014466.1, forward strand.
AAGGACAGGAGAAAGGTAAAAGTCTACTTTATTATGGAATTTAGAATTTATTGCAGTCATATTTGCTAGCATGACAAGGACGTAGAGCCTGATATACCTATACTTTCTTAGTATGAAATCTAGATTTTTTTGCAGCCTACCGGGTGGCGTGGTAAGAACTAGATAACATGATTATAGGGTGTATGCCTTATTATGACTCCATTGTTTATTGTAGCTATGCTTATTGGCGTGGCAGAATTCTGACAACATAATTTCAGAAGATGCATATGATTATCATATTATATCTCTAAAGCTTTTTTTTTAAAAAAACATCATCTCTACCTTGTATTTCAGCCTTAAAAAATTGTTTCTCCATCACTTAACTTAGGAGTAAAAAATAGTTTTAATTGTTGATATAATCCCTTGTATAACTTTATTGGATATAATCCTTCCTAATGTAATGAATTGACGAATTGTCTTAGGCCTTATCTTAGACTTGTTTATAGCTCTGATCTCAAATGGTCCCTTTTTTTAACAGATTGAGCAAGAAAAGATTTATCATTATTCTTCTTGCCATTTATTACTTGTATTAGTTTAAAAAAATTGTTGTTTGTTTGTTTTGCTTCTCATTATTTAACTTAGGAGTAGGAGTAGCTTTAGCTGTTATTATGAACCTTTATGTAAGTTCTTGCTATGAATTTCTTCATAATACAATAATGATGATTTTGCTAGACCTTATCTGGATTTGATATTATAGCTCTGGTTTCAGAATGGTTCCTTCTTTTAAACAGATGAGCAGAACAGATTTTATCATTATTTTCTTCTTGCCATCATTCTTGTATCACCTTTAATATATATAGTGGACACAGACACCTTGCTGACACGTATACATGCTACACTTTGATTACCAACCTATCTAAATGCACATTATGTTTTTTGATGTTAAATTCTCAAAATCCCAATATCTCTGACACAATACAGTATCAGAGACTAGTTCTCTATTTTTTCAGTTTAAATTCGTAATTTAAATATAAATTTCATATTATTAGTTGTTGTTTACATCACTGCACATGTATGTTATATACAGGGTTTCAATTCATAAAGAAATTGGTTAAGTTTTGTTTTGAATTTGTCAAATCTGAGACTGTGTGCATATTAACACTTTAACACTGGATTCTAAGTGATTAGTTCAATTTGTGTTTTTAAATGTAATATTTTGAGCCTATACATTGTTGTATGTAGGGGTATAATGTTAGGTTTCATACTCTTACATGTTAGGTTGTGGTTGTGAACATTGGGTTGGTTTTGATGTTCGAATTTCTCCAAAATTCTGAAACTGAATACATGTTAACATTTTTCACATTGATTTTAAATGTTTAGTTTAATTTCAGATTTAATAGTAATGTTAAACTGAACTGAATGATTGAACCCTTCATTTCAAGTTTAAAACCCATGTACACTTGACACTTTACACTAATGTTCACAACTGCCATGTAAACCTAACCCTTCATCTCCATGTTATGTTCATAAATATATATATAATTATATATATATATATTATATATATATATATATATATATATATATAGTTTATGCATATATGTTATAATGTATATAGATACATAATTAAATCTCTACCCTCTATACATATAGATATACATATATATGGTTAGCCATGCATGATATGAGTAAATAGCTTGTGCCTTGTAGACTGTTTAACCAATATGCCATGAATAGTAACTTGATAGCTATTGTTTTGAGACTCAAATCCTCCTATACACTTTCATGTATATTTCACACACACAAGCCTACTATCTAACTATATGAACTGTCCACATACACCATACACACACTAACCACATAACCTTTACATAATGTTAGCTTTTCCCTCTCTAACACTCTCTCTTTCTATATTATTATATTGTGATTGGATTCAATGCTATTGACTTTCGTTCCTTAAACTTTTGGTTTTGATTTTTCTTAAATAGTACCCCTTTATATGATTAGTAGTTATCTTATTTTATTTTTGATACAATTACCAGTTTTCATATAGGATGGTAGACTGCCTTACAGCCTTGATGATTGTTGTTTTGTAACTTTCTAGTTCAACACCCTTGAATGCTTGTATATTTTGATACCCTGTGATTTTTTGGTCTAGTGTGACTAGTATACCTAGATGAGACTTTCATTACCACCGTATGCCATGATCTGTATGCCGTCCTTTTAAATTGTATGATTGATTAAGTTTTGAGACTTTGATTGTGGGGTTTGACCTAGAAGGGGAGGAACATTTTAATTTCGAGGACGAAATTTTCTAAGGAGGGTAGACTTTAACACCCACTTTTCTAAAATAAGAGTAATTTTGAACTTTTGTAAAATTTATTATTTAATAATAGGATTTATGATTTATAAGATTTTTAATTAATTTAATACTATTTAAAATTGGTGAATTATAATTTTGATGTGTTAGCTAGTGAATCCTAGAACTGTTGAGCGTAGAGACTAACCATGACCATGGGGACCTAACCATGTGATTAGAACGACTATTTAACTTTTTAGGCTAAGGGTATTTTGGTCATTTTGTGACTTTTGAATTATTTAGGATTTTGATTAATTAGTAAATTTTAGATTATTTTAATAATATTTAAATTGATGTATTATGATTTTGGTCATTTTTTATATTTAATATTTTGGGAAAATTTTATATTTTTAATATTGTTTTTATTGGATTTGTTTAGTCGGATTTGAGTTTCATCTCGTTCTGACTTGTATTGTGACCCGGTAGCTTAAACTCTAGATGGAACCCAATATTAAGTTAAGCGTGGCCCAAAAAACCCAACATTTAAGTTAGTTAATTAAACTATTTTTATCATGTTAGAATGGTTAAGTTAGAGACTCAAAACTAGATCATTTGACCCCAAACTTGAACCTAGTCTAGACTTAACCATGATAGACTAGAGGGGCAATTAGGACATTTCCCATTAGCCCTAATGGACTCTTTATGGCAGCCACCTTTAGGGGAGAATGATTCATTTCATTCATTACAATCTTGTCTCTTTTATTTTCCTTTGTTCTTTCCTAATTTTAGAGAGCCTTCCCTTTGATTTGATCTCCAAATCAAATCATTCCTTCACCAAATCTTCTCTCAATCATTCTCATTCTCCAAGGGAAGGGTGCTACCAAGGATTGGAAGAGAAGTGCAAGAGTGTCCACTTTGAGGGATCTTCGTATCGGAGCCGTGTCCTAAAGGATTTTATTGGGATTCCACTCCCAATAGGTAAAACCCATCCTCTAAATCGATTTTCTTTGCATATAAATTAGTTTTGAATCCGTAGGATCCATTCTCATGCATGTGTCCCATTTAGATTCAAATTGAAGGCCATTTGGAGCTCTCTTGAGGATTTTAGATATGTCTTGTGTCCTACTTGATAGATCCCAAATTAGGACACCCCATGTGTATGTATGTATGATAAGTTTAAATAGATATTTAAATTCAGTTTTAGAATGGTTAGAGAGTGGATTGATCTTAGTTAGGATGGTTAGAATGAGTTTCATTTGGATACCTATGTTTGTATCCAAGTATCTTGGCCTATATGTGTTCTTTTGTCCAAAACAACTCAAATTGTCATAATATTCATCTACGTTTTTATTAACCAAAGCAACTTAGAAATGTCATAAAGTTTAGCTTAGAACTCCGATTTTTCTTCGTTTTTCTGAAAGAACCGTATCGAAGTTAGCTTTCCAAATATATTTTAATAAGCCAAATTATTTCTGAAACTTTCTGTAGAATTATTTGAGTGTCAGCTGTACGAAAGACGAACGCGTTTCGGTATTTTTGCGATTTCGGGAGCTTCCGGACACGAAAATACGATCCGTTTAAAATTTCGGAAAGCTAACACGAAGTATACAACATACTTTAATCCTAGAATTTAGTGAATGCCCAATTGGTACAGTATTGATTTTAAGTAGAAGAGTGACTATACGATATGGTATTTTGTGTAACCTATGAGCCTATGTAGTATGTATATTAAATGAATATAGAGTATGTAATACATGATATGTTAGATGAATGAAATGATATATATATATATATATTATATATATATATTATATATATATATAATATTATATATATATATATATGTGATATATCCTCTTTACATTAATGTATATATATGGTTGAATGCAAGCATATAAGAATGCAATTAATATAATGTATGTAAGCAATACATAAATGTATGAATGAAAGAATGGTATACAATGTATGCATGAAAGTATATATGAATGCTAGATATGAATGCAAGGTATACATGTAATGATATATGAATACATATATAAATAATATAATACAATATATAATGATAGCATGTATGGTAATGTAGAATATATGATGCAAGCATGTATATGTCCATTGTTTTTCCTTTTTCTTACATTTTCCTTCCCTTCCCTTTCAATTTCAGTTTTTTCCCCTTTTTCCCTCTTCTATTTTTACATGTTGTATATAATGTATATAATGTATAGATGCATGTAAGTATGTAATATTGAATGAATGTCATATATGAATGAATCAATCAAAGGTATAAGTAAAATATAATGTATTGTAATGAATGTTAACATATATAATGTATAAAAGTATATATGTAAATGTGCATGAATGTATATATCTATGTAACTATGTAAATATGAATGATGTAACATATGCCTATATATATAAATATGTAGTATATGGATATGCATGTATGTATGAAGATATGTATTTATATATATCTATTTTATATTATGCATTGTTGTGGTTCATATTGCCTTGTGATGGTATGTGAGTGCTAGCCTAGTCTTGGTTAGGCCTAGTAAGACTTGTCTGGGTTAGGTTGACCTAGTTTGACTAGTGCAGTTGGCTAGAGTTGACCAAGAGTTGACTTTAGTCTAGTTTGACCTAGACAGCATGGATGCATTGTACATTTCATTTACCATCCCACGTATATGTCTTGACTTGTGTTGCTCTAAATAGGAGTCAGATACCTCATCTCGGACAGTATATTCTCACAGCTCTTCAGATACCAGGCGAGTATATTCTCTGATCATTTCATAACTTGCTTAGAATTATATTCCTACTCTAGTTTACTTTATCTGATGCTGTCATGATATTATCACGGATTGGTTCTATATGGATACCTACATTGAGATGTTATCCCCCCGGGAGCATCGGATACATCGTGTCGTGTGTTTCATGTACATCATGTATTCCTCGCTCTCATGTTATTCATGTTTATCATGTGCTTCATGCTCGTTCGTGCTCGCTCGTGTACTCTCATGTGTTATCATGTTTGGTCATATTTTCGTGTATTATTATAACCTATACTTCATGTGCACCCTTCATGGGCCTTCATGTAGAATTCATGTGCATTCAGTTTTCTGAGCCCTCATGTATTCTTCATGTACACCCATCTATGGGCTTCATGTGAAAACCATGTACGTAACATAACTTGTATGGATCATTGTGTATTGAATGGGGGTATGGGGTATAAATAGTCATGTGAACAATTCCAAAGTAGTATAGCCATGTACGCCTCTTTAGTATAGCCATGTGCAAATCAAGCCGTTCACATGTCGAATTTGTACTCTAAATCACTAGTCACTGGTAGCTCTCTACTTATAGTAGATATTTCCATTACAGTTCTCTCTCTGTTTACATCATATACTTTCTTTCAGTTTCATGTATCGTACTCTCTTGCATGTTTATATTCTCTAACCTGTTATGATCTGCGTGAGATGTATTGTACTCGCTCCGTCCTGACTGGACCTGTTAAATTTTTTACAGAGGATGATGAGGAACCCTGCACCCCTTACTTTGGAGCTTGCCTAGATGACACTCGCGACCTGGACCCCTGGGGAGGTTCAGGCAGCTGCTAAGGATGATACCCATGCTTAGCATAGATAGCTTAGACTCTTACTTGTCTTTCTCATTGATACATTACTGTATATATTGGGAGTTGTTTCATTTAGATGTTGTGGAGATGTTATCATAGACACTTAGTCTTTATCTGATTGCCCTGTGGATTTTTTCTGTTCATATCTATCTATCTTTATCGTATTCCACTTAGATGTGATTGAGACTGTATTGCTATGTCACCTCCATTCGGAGTGTATATACTGTATAGTACCTTATATATATTGTTAGATGATTGACCTAGGACAGCGTTCTACCGCCGACACTGCGGCGTAGACTGGGCTGTTACGTACTCGTACCCTCACAGTGGGTGCGGGTCGTGACAAAAGCTGGTAACGATTTTGCCATATTTTTTGTACTTAATCATGTATTTTATTAATAAATTTAATATTTATTTGTCTACTATTGTTTTTCAGTTATATATACGGTCGAATTTCAAAAACGTGGGTTGCCGCATGCTCATATTTTATTGTTCCTAGCCAAAGAAGATAAGTTTCCATCGGGTAAATATATTGATCAGATAATCTCAGCAGAAATTCCCGATCAAAAATCAGATCCTACCTATTACAATGCAGTGCGAGATTTTATGGTACATGGACCTTGTGGTATTGCAAGAAATTCACCATGTATGTCAGATGGTCGTTGCTCAAAGCATTTTCCGAAAAAATTTGTTGAAAATACTTTGGTTGATGAAGACGGATATCCATTATATAGACATAAAGATGATGGAAGAACGGTTTTAAAGAATGGTGTTGAACTAGATAATCGATTTGTAGTGCCTCATAATCGTTATCTATTGTTGAAGTATGGAGGTCATATGAATGTTGAATGGTGCAATCAGTCTCGATCTATAAAGTATTTGTTCAAGTATGTGTATAAAGGACATGATCGTGTAACTGCATCCTTCTATAGAACTACAGACGAGGAGGAACCAAAAAACCAATTGATGAAATTAACATGTATTACGATTGTAGATACATTTCTGCTTGTGAGGCAGCATGGAGATTGTTTGGTTTTGAGATCCAATATAAGAACCCTCATGTTGAGCGACTTAGCTTTCACTTACCCGACGAGCAGCGTATTATTTTCTCAGACGCAGATGCTATTGATACCATTATTGATCGTGCCAGTGTGAATGAAAGCATGTTCTTAGCTTGGTTTGAAGCTAATAAGCGATATCCAGAGGCAAAAAATCTGACATATGCAGAATTTCCACAAAAGTTTGTTTGGAAACAGAAGACTAGAGAGTGGACTCCGAGAAAAAAATGTTTCTCATTAGGTCGAATTTTTTATGTTCACCTGGTTGCGGTGAGATATACCATTTAAGATGTCTTCTCAATATCGTCCGTGGATCTAAATGCTATGATGATATTAAGAAAGTCAATGGTATTCATTACGATTCATATCGTGAAGCTTGCTATGTCTTAGGATTATTGGAGGATGATGAGTATATCGATGGTATTATTAGGCAAGTTATTGGGCATCTGCATATTCTTTGAAAAATTTATTTGTGACATTATTGTCATCTGGCTCTGTAAGTCGGCCTGAATTAATTTGGAAAAAGTTTTGGACATACTTATCGGATGATGTTTTATATAATCAACGAATTGCGTTGCACGACCAAGGTAAAATGTTTCTTTCCTATTTTAAGTTTAATTTGTGTTTTGCATATTATTTGATCGTTAATATAGCTTTAAAATTAATTATAACATATTCTTTCTCTCTTTAATTCTAGATTTGCTTATGAGTGAGGATGACATTCAAAATCACGCTTTGGTTGAGATTGAAAAGTTATTGAGAAATTGTGGTAGAAGTTTGCGAGAATTTCCATCAATGCCATTTCCAAACATGGACTCCTTATCAAATACTACAAATAGATTGGTGCATGATGAATTAAATTATGATAGAGTGGCTCTAGCAGAAGAACACGTACACCTACTTGCTCGCTTGAATGATGAACAACAATATGTTTAGACATAATAATGGATGCTGTTAATTCTACAAATGGTGGTGTTTTCTTTTTTATACGGATATAGCGGTACTGGAAAAACTTTCATTTGGAAAATATTATCTGCATGGTTGAGATCTAAGGGAGAAATTGTTCTAAATGTTGCTTCAAGTGGGATAGCATCACTTCTGTTGCCTGTGGACGAACAACTCATTCAAGGTTTGCTATTCCAATAAATGTAAATGAGGATTCAACATGCAATATCAAACAAGGAAGTCAACTTGCAGAACTAATTGTTAGGTGCAAACTTATAATTTGGGATGAAGCGCCAATGATGCACCGATATTGCTTTGAAGCGTTGGATAGATCGCTTAGAGATATAATGCAATTTAGCAATCCACTCAGTTCTGAGACACCATTTGGAGGAAAAACAATTGTCTTCGGAGGAGATTTTCGTCAAATATTGCCTGTAATTCCGAAAGGTAGTAGACAAGATATAGTTCATGCAACTATAAATTCTTCCTATATTTGGCAAAACTGCAAAGTCTTGAGGTTGACGAAAAACATGAGACTTCAAGGTTCTAGCATAACATCTGAAAGTGAAGAGCTCAAACGGTTTTCTGAATGGATTGTAAGTATAGGAGATGGAACACTTGGAGGGCATAATGATGGTTGTGCAAGTATCGATATTCCAAGTGATGTTTTACTTAGTAATGCAAATGATCCACTGCAAACAATTGTTGAGAGCACATATCCTTCTTTTGCGAATTTTGTCATCGATCCAGATTTCTGAAGGATAGAGCTATATTAGCGCCAACTCTTGATGTTGTCGAGTCTGTGAATGAGTATGATCTCACTGAATTCTGGTAACGCAAGCACATATTTAAGTTCTAATAGTCCATCTATGTCAGATGCCAATATTGACTTATTATCAGATGTTCACACTCCAGAGTTCTTGAATAGTATTAAATGTTCAGGTGTACCGAATCACGAGTTAAAATTGAAAGTTGGTACCCCAGTAATGTTATTAAGAAATAGAGTTTATTCTAACTTTTGTTTTAATTTCAAATGTTATATAAATATCAAGAACATTCACTTATTTATTTTTAAAATAAAACATTATTAAATATACAAACCGTGCAGCACGGGTGATATACTAGTGTGTGTGTGTATATGTATATATATATATATATATATATCCTATATATAATAATGATATTAAAGAACTTTTTTAATTAAATTTTTATAAATAAATTGTTAATATTTCAGGTACTTGAATTCAAATCTAACTAAATTGAAATCGAGCTTGTTAAGCTTGAAATCAAGCTTAATAAGCTTAAAATAAAGTTGAACGAGCTTGATTTTGAACTTATCGAGCTTGTTTATCAAGCTTGAATCAAGTTTGCTTATCAAGCCAAGCTCGAGCTCAAACCAATCCAAGCTCAAGCTTAATATAAACAAGCTCGAGCCAAGCTCAAGCTCTAAAATAAAAAATTTACCAAGCTCGAGCTCGATCTCGATTAATTCTAGTCAAGCCAAGCTCAAGCTTACAAAAGCTTGGCTCGTTTGCAGCCCTAGATGAGAGAGTCGAATGAGAGGAAAAGAGTAATTTATATATAGAGTATCAAGTTGAACAACTTAAATAGTTGAGAATATTTCATTGAAAATAAAAACCTTTAAATTTTGGAAGCTCAATTTTTACATGGGCATGAAAAAATTATTGTGCACAATTCCAACCAACCATGTACATCAAAGAATTTTGAATTCATTGACTTTAAAGCCTGAAATATGACAACTAGATGTTCCATTTCACCCAGGTCACTAGCCGACCTGAATATATGCATAAACAATTACTATGTTAAATAGGAGGCAGTAAAGTACTAGTAACAAATCGATCACACTTAAAGGTGGTCCAGCTAAAACAATATAAACTGTATTTGCTATATTCATTAATCTCATACCATAGCAAATCTGACCTCAAGTAATCGGATTCAATAATATGTAGTCACTACCAAATTTGCATTAAAACCCCAAAACAAAACTCTACTGAGTCCAGAATATCATTGTCAATACACAACAATTCAGGACTCGATGCTACACCTATTGTTAATTCAAACTTCAGTTCCTGTGCCTCGTATAAAAAGCACGATTCAATCAAATTGCAAATTTCGTCATGTTACAAACAGCAAAATAGTCCACAAAACTCTAGATAACGCCAAAGGCAAAATGAACAAGATTTTATGTATACATACATCTTAATCACTGCTCTCTGTCACCGAATGTCGGTCCACGTCCACCTCGGCCACCCCGTGTTCCTCCTCTCTGCATTAACCACAAATAATAAAAAGATACCTAAAATTAGTGAGATACATGGCATGAAACTACAAACAGGAACGACGTGTTAATAAACAAGAGCATGGACAACTAATTAAGCGAAGAAGAAATCATACTCTGCCACCGCCAAGAGATCTTCCATGGCCACCTCGCGGTGCAGCTGGGGATGTCCTCCCCATTCTTAACAGGGAATTCTGTTTTGCTCTCTCCGCAATGCTAATTACTCGTGGCGGTGCTGGTTCTTCGGTCTCGGTGACAACAGTGCTAGAGCTTGGGCTAGGGCTAGGACTCCGCGGTCGTGCAACTGAGCTCTGCTGAGGAGGAACAGCTGATATCTCGTGAGCACCAGCTGATCTCTGAGGGCTTTGGGCAGCATCAAGACTACCCTGATCACTGATGTCATTGTGCTTGTCAGAAGCTTCAGCTGGTGTACTGCTAATTTCCTCATTTTTATCAACTGGAACATCAGAGGACGCAACCTCTACGGTAATGTCTCCAGTTTCGTCACCAACATCATCGCCTACAGAAATAGACTCATTATAGCCTTCTAAGGAAACACCATCTTCTTGTTGCTGTTCCAAATCATCATCTAGCATCAACTCACCTTCCTCCCTCTCATCCTCACTTTCAGCTGCAGCCTGAAGCATTTTATCCACCTCTTCAGTTTTCGGATTTTCACCAATCAACTTCATTGCTGTGCTGGGCTTAATATCCAAATCGTCTATACCAGCATCAGCTTCATACTGGACTTCACCTTCTTGACTTGTGCCACTTTGAAATTCTCTCTGTTGTTCCTCAACTTCTTTCACTACAACCATTTCATCTTCTTCATCCTTGGCAGCAGTAACCATGTCATCACTAGTCAAAGCGGGAGCCTGATCAATATCCAGGTCCCCAGTGGGCTCCGGCTGTGACTCAGAATATCAGATGGTACCATTGAGTGTTGTACAGGTGCTTCAGAAGATGGAAGGGTGGATTGCTCTTCAGAGGAATCCTCTTGTAGAGATTCAGAAGGCTTAGACTTCTTTAGCGAAGGTGCCACATTAATAGCAGCCTCATCTTGACCAACAGAGTCCTCCTTAAGCTCCGACACCGATGAAGCAAGGCGTTTTCTAGCAGATGGTGCATCAGTGGGAAGTTCTAGATCAGAGCCTGTTTTCCCTTCCTCCATCGCAGTAGATCCTTGCGTGCCAGACACCTCAAGATCTACTGAGGGCTCTACAGGTCGTTCAAGGCGAGGGCGTACAAGCCTTCTTCCTCCCTTTCGAACTTCGGTACTTGGTTTGGATAGAAGACCCTTCTCTCTTTCCCCATCGCCTTAACATGAGGTTTTCTAGTTTGCTGGATAGGAATCTGACGACCTTCATCAAGAACAAATTTAAAGAAAAGGTATTATTTATAATAATGAAGCATTTCAACATATAGAAATAGATGCTAATAAGTAGTTGCACGAACCTGCACAAGCCGCAGAAGACGTATCACAATTGGTGAGTCTGCACCAAGGGATTGAACACCATCACTATCATTTTGGACCGAATTCGCAAATTCTTCAAAATTACCAATGGATTGGAAGTAGACAAGAGTCCGTTCATCTAAGATTTTCCCAGGGGGGAGTTGAGAAGCCATTCCAGAACGCTGTATACAAGAAAAAACATGGGGAAAAGTTAATCTAATATCATCCATCAATCTTTATTATCAAAGCTGTTCCTATCAAAATGAGAATAGCCAACTGTTAGAAAGCAACAAAAGGTCCAATTGACAACAGATAATAAAATACAAGGACCTAAAGGGGTTAAATAGAATGCAATTTGCAATGTCTGTCCCTTCTT
>JANAVB010014467.1:0-15000 GCA_029216955.1 Iris pallida
CTATCATTTTGTACCCAATGATTGCCATGTCCACATTACCTCTGAGCAAACATAATGGTTCCTTCAAACTTATTATCTGTACCTGAAAACCAAGGTGCGCAAAAGATAATAGGTCCACACAAATCATCAAGTTCATGATAACAAAAGATGAACACATCACAAAAAAGGTTGTAGACTTCTTTATTCTTCTGAAAAAGGAGTACAAGAAACTACATCATCCCCCAGTAAGGGTTGCAAAAGAACACAAAAGAAAAATGAAAAAAGCTATGGTCCCTGAATCTCCCCAGGATGGGCTGAGAGCTCCCTGACTCGAAGCTTTAAGTCGACTGTGCGGGCCTCCACCGTCGCCAGGACTCGTCGCTCTGCTTCTTGGCGCATCAATTCAACGGCCCCAGCGGAAGTATCACTTGCATGCTTCTCATCAAGCTGTTGTCGTTGCTGCGCCAAGGCAAGAGTCCGCTGAGTAAAAGTCGCTTCATCCTTCTTAAATACTGCATGTTCAGCCCGGACACGCTCGACCTCTAACTGGAGTCGGGCCCGTTGGTCTTCAAGGCGGCGCATCTGGGTGTCGATATCTGCGATATTAGCTTCCAATGAAGCTCGAGTTTCCACCGTCGTCTTCATGGACTGAGATAACTACTCTACCGCAGCCTCAGTCTCAGCCACCTCGTGCTCCCAAACGCCCACGGTGGCCTGGTATGAAGACTCGATCTCGGCAATCAGCTTCCCCTTCTCCGCATCTATCAGGACAGAGAGGTCGTTTCGCCGGATGCGTTGAAGTTCCGCGAGCCGCTCATCCAGCTCAATCACCGAAGCCTCCAGAATTTCGGCCATATGGTCGTGGCCTTGGTGAATACGAATCAGCTCGATACAGGGCATTGCCAGAGCTTTTGCCGTCGCAAAACTCCCATTGGCATCCATCACAGCAGATACACCTTTCTGCAATATTTTGTACACCCCCTCGACGAGGAATTTCACATACTCGTCTGCATCCGCCAGGACCTGCGGCATCATCACGGGAGTTGGAGGAGCTACTACAGTTTGCAGACCGGAAGAAGATCCGCCAACCTCAATCAACGAGGCTTGAACCTCGGCATCAATGGGCTCTTCATCAACAGGGGCTGGACTGCTAGCCCGAGGAGCCGAAGCAACAGAAGGGGCCGGCACAGGCGTCGAGATGGTCCCCCAAGTAGAAGGAGCGACACAGGGTTCTACACCCTTACCCTTCTCAAGCCCGGAGGAACCACCGATGTCAATGGCCACCTCTTCTACCCCCAACGTCCTATCAACAGTTGGTACCTCCCTTGGCAGAATAGGGAGATTATCACTTGTCTCTTGACCCGTCGCAGCGGTCTTGACTGACAGACGGGTCTCATCATCGAGTCCCTCAATAGGGACAGAATCTATCGCTACCTCCTGAGTGGTAGCCGCCTCAACTTCTACGGTTGAAGCCGGGGTAGGACTCGGCAATGATGCAGCCGACCTCCCCTCATCATGATAAGGAGGGGATTCAACCCTCTCCTCTGTCTCAACTACATCTGCTGTCCCCGCAGCAGATTCTTACAAGACCGGAGGAACGTCATCGGAAGGCGACGAACTCCAGTCCACTTCATCATCAGGATACCTCGAGTCCGCAGGACCCTCAGCATCCAAGGCCTCCACGGCAGATGGTGCTCTCCCAGAAGTTGTTGCGACCTCAAAGTCAGGAGATATTAAAACCTCCGCAGGAACATCTTCAGGACCTTCCTCCACGGGAGACATTAGCATCGGTGGAATGCGCTCATCAGAAGAGCCTGCCACCTCCTTCGGTTTACTAGCGCCCGATTTTGAAACACGGGACTTCTTCTTCAATCCCTACAAGAAGAAGAGCATAAGTCGCCACAATGACAGAATTGGAATTAGAAATATTTCTTACCTCAGCAAGGATTGATCCTGCTGGCATTATAAGTGGCACTTCCGTAACCTTCGGGGTCGGCGCCTTTCTCGACCTTTTCGGTACAGAAGAACCAACTTCTGCGTCAGCACGCCTTTTCCCGACAGACGGGTCTCCCACTGGTACTGCAGCAGCAGCCCGATACCCCACCAACTCTGGTGGACGATATGATCGGGCTGCCATCAACATATTCGCTGTCGCCTCCAGCTGGGTTCCAATAATGAAACTGGTCTCCCTGTCATAACCAGGAGACATAGCAGTCATAGTGCAATTCAGCTTGGCGGCCGGATATAGGATCGGCGGCCGAGGATTGCGAACTGGCGTGGTGAACTTAACGCTAGTGCATCCAGCGTTATAATATTGCCAGCCCCGGGCTCCATCCAGCAAACTTCCGATGAAGCCTAAACTACTACTGGGATTCCGCAACATTAACTGGGTATAGCCAAACTGACGAGCAAATCGGCTTGGCAGATAAGGCTCCAGATAACACCTATTCTGGTTACGGTAGACCAGGTGAGAAGGCCGGATACTCTGCAACCAACGAAAACTCCATTTCGGCAGAGTGACCGCATCTTCGCCAGAGTCAACTAAATCTTGGTCGGCCTCAAAATCTTTGAAGATCGGGCCAACCTTGACAATCTCCCACCCCTGAAGGTAGGACAAGACTCTCCTGCAAACGGGGACGCCAGTGTAAGACCACTTCCTCTTATAGAAGCGACGAATAAAGGCATCTCCTTCGACATGATCCTCCTCCGGACCGGGACTCATCACGTTCGGATGATGCAAGATTAGCCACCCCATAAGATAATGGAAAGGCAGCTCGGCCCGGGGAAAGTTATCATTACTACCTCTCTCGTGGATCACATCATCGGCAAAGGACCTCAAACCGCGCAACAGGTTGCACACCATCGCGGGGAGGAGAGCCAAAGGTCGTCCACAGGCCAACTTCACCACAGGCAAAATGAGATTCCGATGTACCCTCTCGACGGCACCGGATCCACCTGCAAATACGCAATCCCGGAGCCATATCATCAAGTAGGACGTCAACACTGCCTTGGATGACATCCGGTGCCCGCAGTGCCAGAAACAGCTGTACGTAGCCTTACCGCCCTCATTAGAGTGTGGGGTCCTTTCGTCCAGCCGGCTTATTTCAGAACTCACTTCCACGGGCTTCAATCCCTACGGAGTCGCAAACCGAATCCTCGAAGGATTCGTCAAATCCTGCCTGAAGACGTAGTCCCTCCAAGCAGTCACATGAGGCTGGGTCTTGCCCTTGTCCCTCCGGTGCATCAGATAATGATGGCTTGTCACCTCTTTGAAAACAGCCATCATCTCCGGATCCTTATCCTCCAGAACTTGGATCTCTTCATTTGATGGAAAATATTCCTCGTACGGTTCCAAGCCCCAAGGAAGCTTGGACACTTCGTACATCTCATGAAGGGCCAATCCCAACTCCCCTACCGGAGTAAAGAAGCTACCAGTCTGGGCATTGAAAAGCTCCAAGAGCGCAAGGAAAATAGGCTTATTGAGGTCCACGCCTGCCTGCGTGGCCCGAATGGCGGCTGTCAGCCCGATCTCTTTAAGCTCAACCTCGAACCTTAAAAGCACCCAAGTGGTCAACTCGTCCCACTTCGGGATGTAGTGACACCAGCCTTCGACTCTGAAGCTACCTGTCGGATACATCACCTTTGATGTCAGCATCCGATTTGTAAAGATCGGGGCACTGAAGGGAAACGTGTCGTTTGGGACCTCACTGTAGATGCTCCCAGGACGCAAGGCTCGGTAACTGAAAGAAGAACCGGCTCGTGAAGCAGTCAAAGTATCTCGCTGGTTCGAGGAGGCGTCAATTGAGAGGGTACCTCCCAAGGCCCCTCCTTGAGAGGGAGTAAGTTCCCAACCCATCCTTCTCTTCGAAGCTAAACGATAAAAAGCCGTCAGCGGCAACTGGCGGTCAACCTGCCGCATGTACAAAACCATGCCTTTGGCAGAAAAGAACCAGTCTTCTCTAATCCTCAGTATCTTCGCTTCGGAAGAGACTAGTCGGTCGCCAAACAGAAAGGCAGGTTTTAAGAAAGTTACACTTTCGGATTCAGCAGACTTCAGTTTACCACTCTCCATCATACTCTGGAGGAAAAGAGGCAACTGGGTCTGGATTTGTAGCATTCTCTCACGAGGTTGGTCCTGTAAGATAGCATCCTTCGCAGGATTGATCACCGCCTCGTCAAAATCAACTCCCATCTGACAAAGAGAAGCGTCCAGAAGGACCTCATTCAACAAAGGGATCGTCATCGACACTGATACAACAAAGGTGGAAGTCAGGCAAAAATGTCAAATAGCTTCGGCGCATCATCAGGGCGTAAGCCTATGCGCGCCAGCATCAGAGCTTCGGCGTATCATCAGGGCGTAAGCCCATGCGCGTCAGCATTGGAGCTTCGGCGCATCATCAGAGCGTGAGCTCATGCGCGTCAGCAAAGGCTTCGGCGCATCATCAGGGTATGAAACCCATGCGCGTCAGCCATTAAACCTCGGTGCATGATAA
Organism: Iris pallida; assembly: GCA_029216955.1. Lineage (NCBI taxonomy): Eukaryota > Viridiplantae > Streptophyta > Magnoliopsida > Asparagales > Iridaceae > Iris > Iris pallida. The sequence continues at coordinate 4,473 of JANAVB010014467.1, forward strand.
AGGTGTAAACCTATGCACGTCGGCGGGGTAGAACCTTGGCGTATCATCAGGACAAAAGTCCATACGCGTCAGCAAATCTGAGTTAGGGCACAGTCTGGCCCAAAAGCTTATGTGAAGGAGATGAAACCCACCCGTCACCTCAGGACGAACGTCGGCCGGAGTTGCAGGGGTGATAGGTGCATCCTCATCATCGAACTCCTTCGCTTTCTCCTTCCCCTTGCCGGCACCACCGCGAGGAGTCTTGGGAGCCATTCTCTCAGAGAAGAAAAAGTTAGGATTTTGAAGAAAAACTCTAAAGAAAGCAAAGGCACAGAGCAGATGAACTCTCTCTCTCTCCCCAACCCTTACCTATTTATAGGGCTTGGTCGCACGCGTGAACCGATGACGTGTAATCTCAGCCGTCGCTTCGGGTTCCGTGAGGAGATAACAACAAATACAACCAAAAGATCATCATTAATCTTTTGGGTTACCAAAGTGTCATCATCATCAACTGAAAGGAGCATGCGCCCGAACAAGCATGCGCCCAAAAATCATGCGCCCTGACCTCCATGCTTCTTATTCAAAGTATTCCAAAACTTATTCAAAAGTTTTGAAAACTTTGAAGGGGGTCTTGTAGAAGCATGGAATTTCACAACCAGAAAGTCCATACGTCAGGCATTATATGCGCCAGAACTCAGACAGCTAATCAAATAAGCCATAGACATTCGAAGAAGGACTTTTTATTTATATATATAAAAGTCTATTACATGTCTAGAAAAGGTTATACAAAGGAGAATTTCTACAAAGGAAGGATCCTAGATCTACAGCCAACAGCCACCATGCGCCTTCCAGATAGGCGCAGCAACCACCATGCGCCTTCCGATAGGCGCAACAGTCACCATGCGCTGTCAGCCAGGCGCAGCAGATGTCATGCACCTCCAGCCAGGCGCATCCTACCATCTCTTCAGCAGCTCAGTTATGTGCATCCAGCTCAGTTATGTGCATCCCTTCAGCAGCTCAGTTATGAGCAACTCTTCCAACCAGGCTCACCTGGCCGAGCAGAGCCCAGTTATGTGCCGCTCTTCCAGCCAGGCTCACCTGATAAGTGCTTCGCCAAGCAAAGCATTTAACCCTCTGGCTGGAACCAAGGAAGGGAAGAGCACCGCAAATGCTGTGGCCAGGGGAGGCTTCGAAAGAGAATCCAAAGACCAAGGAAGACCGTGATCGAAATTATGGCACAAGGAGCTTTCAACAAAATCAAAGTGGGCGGCACCCACTTTGAAGGAAGAGAGAGCCTAGCACCACCATTCCGATCTACGGCTCTTCCGGAACAACAGAGACGAGGCCCGAACATCCCTATCTTTGGATGTAACAGGCACCTTCCGCCTACCTCAGAAGCCCTCGACTCCGTCTTTTGGATGTAACAGTCACCTTCAAGTGCATCGAAGACAGCACGACGTCTCATCTTCACCCTCGGGAGCACTTCGTCAACAGAATGCACCCGCATATCCAAGTTCATGTTGGAAGTACGTGAGGGAACGAGGAGCAAACCTTCTCTCCATACCACTATTTATAGGCCGGGCAAATCAAACCCATACGCCAAGTGGATGACTCTCCGAATTCTGTGCAATGAATTTCCATTAAATGGATGAACCGGACGCCTCGAATTCAGCTAAACGGCTATTTATAGCACTCGAGGAGCGAGACAGCCGCGTCATTAAAGGACATGTCGGATGCGCCAGCCAAACAGTGTATTACACGGATGCGCCCTCCAACATCAGGCACATCACACAGACGCGTCCTACAGTACCCGGTGCATCACAGAGGATGCGCCCCCCCTCACATCTCCATGCCGAGTGGAACACCAACCAATGTGCCCACTCAGCTGTCCATCGAATATCACAAACATTAAATGCTGAACTGACACCAGAGTTGGCAGCACGCTTCCCAAAGTCTGAACAGTTGACAGCTTTTTTTAGAGAACGAAGCGTCGGCAACGTCAGCATCATCATGACTCTATTCCGACGGCTACTGCCACGTGGCCATCCGCATGCGCCTCTACGGCCATGCGTCCAAACCAGCATGCGCCTCAAAAGCCGTGCGCCTCAGACCCTTTACTGATCCCTAAAGACAGAAGAAGAGTCTCCAGTTGAAGCTTTGCATGCGCCTCAAAAGCCATGCGCCCCAGACTGATCTCTGATCCCGAAAGACAGAAGGAAGGTTACCTGCATGCGCCTTAAAAGCCATGCGCCCTAAATGGTTTGTAACTCCTAAAGGTTATGAGCCGCAGCCTCCTCCTGCGCCCAGATCTAAGGCGCAGCTCACCAGATCACTACCCCCCAAATCCGAGATCTTCAAGCCATGGGTCGATGACACGTGTCCTTTGACTCAACTCGTCCAAGATTTCAGCAACAGAAAGATCTTCTCCTCTGCTACGTGCCGGCTCACAACAACAGTATGAAGAGTTCTCCCTCTCAATCAGGGCGCATCATCTACGCGCCTCCATCAGCAACCTCCACGTGGCGTCCCCACACCGGCGCATCCCACATGCGCGCATGAGCAGCCAGCCTGCAAATCTATAAATAGAAGGATCGTCTCCTTCACACACACACAGAATCCACAACGAACATACAAGGAATCATCAGAGAGGCAGATACAGACACTCAACGTCTTCCTCCTCTCAGCAAGCTCCAGCACCCAGAGCAATCCACACCTTCAGAGAACCGATAACCGTCGTCAGCCGGTCAACGGAGTCAACGCATTACCACTCGCTCCATTGGCACTAAGGACCCAGCTTAAACAAAAGTGTACTCTTAGGACTACATCTAAGTCCTACATTGTAATACTGTTCTGTTTGTATTAAAGTTTTCAATCAAACAATTTAATGGCAAACACAGCCCATCATACATACAATATTATTACCCAATTCATAGAGTTTGTTGATCCATAATGAATCTCACTCTTTTATGAGTCAAAGTAATACACACTGCATATACATGTCCGTTATTATATCCGGATTAAGAGCACAAGCATCCATAATAACGGAGGTGTTTGTTCTCTTATGTAGTCAGTACAAAGAGAACAACCTCAAGTGGTCCTATTCAATACACACAAAGTGTACTAGTGTAAACCTATAGTCAAGATAGACTAATACCAGATTACACTACAACCATTCCAATAGATTGTCCAAGTCTATCTAGGTTGTGAACTATTTATATACTCCATAGGGAACTGATAATATGATCTTCTGTGTGACACCACACACCATATTATCTACAATATAGAATATCAGACATTTGCACTAACACTTACAACAAATACAATATGCAAACATTTGCCCATATGATTCTCATTCAAAATTTAAGGAAATAAGGTTACTACAAAAGTGATGCTTTTAGTATATAACCCTAACACTTCTCTCTAAGGAATAATGTACTCTTGATCTCAAATCATTTTATCGTGATTTCTTAAACCAACATTTATTTTTCCAAACCCTTACACGACCAAGCAGCACAGTTAGACAGCAGATGATTAGACAAAAGCAAGGATAAGTATTTATCATGGCTATGATAGACACCCATCCCGAGATTAAAGATCTAGAAGGTATTATTCGAGTTATACCATTTTATTTATTTAGACATGACGTAGCATTTGAACCGCACATTCACTAGCTTAGCCAATATCCATAGCATAATACTCCGTCATATTATGATTGACTAGTTATCAATAACAATGCATGAGCACTACATTCAACTACCTTTAGTAGTCTTATAAACCATAGCATAGATAGGCTTGTTTAGACTAGCAAATTAAGGACTTAGTCATTGAAAGGATTTCCACGACGTACCTTAGAGTTCGATACTCCTTTTTGTAGACCCTATATATGTTATAAGAAAGGTGAAATGGCCTAAGTCCTCGGTTCGTGTATCATCAAAATGTTTCGTGCCAGGAGAATCCCTATGGGAACGCAAGTATGACATACACAATCGCCTTCCGTCTATTCGTAATTGGAGAATGACCTTCGTACTTGATTCATATCTACCATACCATGTTATCTGTTGTTCTTTTATATCAAAGTCGAGGTACGATATCACAACTTGAAAACTTTCTAACTTCATTAATTATAGAATCGTGCCTTAGTTTTAATTTTGGGGAAGGAAATTCTAGAGAGTATAGATTGTAAGCCTTCTAAATTTCTTTTACTATTTGATTAGGATAAATTGGTTCCCACTAGAATGATAAATCATTGCCTTAGGAACACCCACCTTCTATTTAGATCATTTGGTGTCCTCTACTGTGTTATTGATATTCGGAGCACAATACTAGTTGCTACCTTCCAACAAGATCCATATGCAAGACCTAGACAAGTTCACCTTCATGTAGACATACCACGTCCCCACTCAAACATGTCTCCTTGTACTCTATTTTTATGATGCGATTTTCAGGTCATGAAGACTAACTATAACCCTTACCGTAATACCGATATACATTCCGACTTCAATTAGAGACTCAACCTTGACTCAAACCTTTTGACCCAATATATGGTTGTGAACTACCCGAAGCCCACTACACACATGCCACTAGTGTGCCACTCAATTGAGTCCCCTTGTGCTACTTAAATACAAAAGTCACGGAAGGCGCAACTTCGGACTTACGGCACGTATTTAACTAACTAGACTCGTAACTAGCCCAATCACTGGAGTGAGAACTTGTTCTAGGCAACCCTAAACTAATAGGAATGGGTTAACTTGATTTCTATGAAATTTTGTCTAGCCGATATATATTTAAACCTAAGATTGATGTCCAATTAAGAAAACTACCAAAACCCAATTAAAACCCTTTATGCATATCTCCATACTTGGACTATAAAATCTAACCTAATGAAATGAGTCCCTACACCTATTATGTAGTCCCCCTACCTCTCTGGGCCATTAGTCCTCATTCCATAAATTCCTTAACCGTATCTCTCGTATCCTATGTTATGCGATAAATGGAATCCCTTTGTACCAACTTGTTTCCGGTTATGCTCTACCAAGACCTCTCCTACTGTCTCGATGGAACATAATCAATGTATGAGCAATGTTAAACAGGTAAACCATCTGGCCAACATTGATTCCATCCTTAGGCCTGCGTTACAGAGTAGGCCTCCAGAGATCAGGTTCTTTGCAATAGCAGGTACATGCTTCACACCTTAAAGCGTCAGAGACTTGCCCGAAGTCAGCTTCAACACCATCATCCCGATACTTTGTACTTCAGCTTGTGCCTGATTCGCCACCATAACAACTTCAGAAGTTGGTGTATATGTGGTGAACCATTCATTGCTTGAGCAGAAATGGCAGGTGGCACTAGTGTCTACCCACCAGTCAAAGTCAGCCCCCACCGCAGAGACCTGAGCAATCATTACAGTTACGTCAGCAATTATTGAAACCATACTAGGCTCACCTGCGCTGATTGCTTGGGCTTGGATTTTTATTCACTCTTGAAGTGGCCCTTCTTGCCACATTTGAAGCAAGCCAATAGGACTTTGGCTTCTGTTGCTTGAAAGAAGTCCCCTTAACTTTCAGATTGTTGAGGTCCTTCTTCTTGCTGTGGGAAGCCGCATGCTTTCCCTTGGATTCCTTGGTGTGTACTAAATTGGCGTTAGCCATCTGTTTGGATAGATCGTCCACCTTCAGTTGAGCCTCCATCTGGTCCTAAACATAGATTTCTTGTAGGATATCTTCCAAACTGATCATCAATTTCTTCCTATGCATATTTGTAACGACCCGCTCCGCCCTAGCGGAACGCCGATTCAAACGGCAAGTGCAACGACTCAAACGAGCCGTCGACCCGAAGAGTTGGCATCGACCTGATGAAGAATCGATGCAAGGCTTACATTGGCCCGTCAAGATGAATCTAGACTTAGACTTTCAAAGGCGCGCTTGGAGTATCGCTCGGCCGATGCGAACATCGCTAAGGTGGGTGGCTTCGATGAACCCGTCTGTGCTTAGCCTAGACACATAACAATACGGACACTATCACGAGAATCGCTAGACGATAACCCGTGCATGCTAATAAATGACTCAACGCGCCTAGCTAAGGGAATAATCCCGTCTTGCATGCTTGTTTAGAACATGGAAAAGAACTCGACAAATATAGAAACTCTCGCACCGCACTCTACGCTCGTGCTACGGCACAAGCTTACGTTCAAGTCCCGTATGCGTTCAACAATGAAACAATGAATGGATTACAAAAATGAAATGGGAAGACTATCAACATAGTCGTTTCGAGTATAGTATAGCAACATTGAAAGGCTATGGGACCGATGGGTCGCCAAGGCGACTCCCGCACTGGGAGTTGCGTAATGCGTGAAATGAATGAATTAACGAATGAATGAACGAATGAATAAATACGTGAAACATGAATGAACGAACGAACAAGTGAAAGAAAGAAATAAAAGAAAGAATACATGAAAGATAAGACATGAAAGACGTTAGCGACAGGTGTGACGGGCACGTGCGACGGGGCTCGCTACCCGCGCCGCACGGACGCCAACCTGGTCAATAACGCATTGTGGCTAAAGACAGCCGATATGTTAAATGATAAGTAAAATACGAAATGGTCGTGGACAAACGGCACGGGCGATAGGGGGGGAATACCGTGGCCGTCTTGAGGAAGGATTCTGCGGCACGGGCGATGGGGGGGAATACCGTGGCCGGCCTAGGCGGAATCAGATATGGGGCTTACGGGCTGCTTTGAGTGGGGGCTCGGCCACTCAAAGAGACGTAAGGCCAGGCATTTCAAGAGACTATCAAGGTGTACCAGCCATCACGCTTCGATAGGTGAGAATGCCCACGTGATATGTCCAAAATGGCTTATAAAGCCAGCGACCCATGCATGTAGATTAAGTGGACTATGCTGGTGGCAATCCACGTGCAAGTTCTTGCATTGAAACTAGTAGTCTAAGTTAACTAAATGAAGTGTCTCCTGAACATGCTCGAATTATAACACTCCTGAACATGCCCGAAATGTAACACTCCTGAACATGCTTACGAAGTAACATCCTGAACATGAACATGCTCGAAATGTAACATGCCTGAACATGCTTGAAATGTAACACCCTGAACATGCTAGAAATGTACCTCCTGAACATGCTCGAACGTAACACTCTGAACATGCTTGCGACGTGAATGAACATGCCTACGACGTGCTAGAACCCGAGACATGGACACGCCCGTAACATTAAATGTTTACATAAATCACGTCATGTTACTTCATATTAATGTTGACTAACTTGGTTTACCTTGGACAGGGAAGGCCGGACGGTAAGTATGGGTAAGTCGTGCATGCATTTTCCATGCGACACTTGAAATCAGCAACACGAGATAGGTCATGATATGTGCCATGAAATTTACCCTAAGGCAAGATTAGAAAGACAATGAATGATAGTCGGTGCACGAAAGTAAATGCAACGTGTTTGGTAATGATAGCATTGTGGGCGAGCTAGCCTCCCCACCAGTGCATAACAATGTACTGATAACCCCTCAGTCTGCTTGCAGGAAGCAGGAGACGTCGGCGGGTGCGGAGCTTTTCTCGTACGTCCTAAGGCGCGGAGCTATCTCTTGAGCCTTGGAGCATTGCAAGGAGCTGGAGCACCGTATACAAGACATAATGTATTGGAACATCGCCATGTATCATTCCATCTTGTAAGCCACTTGGCACGCCTTTTATGTTTCAGAGAGAGAGCTTGAGCGATTTGTAATATCGGCCTAGCGCCACTTGTAACCTTCGTGAATATCAATAAAGAGATCGAATTTGCTTCTACTTGTGATTATTTACTTTCCGCTGCAATGGGGACACTCTGTGCGACTCTGTGGCCTAGCTCAATCGGCCGTTTCTGGACTTGGCCTTGCACGGGCGCAACCTAGGCCCGTACGGCATCACGCCTTAGCGAGGACGATCGCTCCTACGGGAGCGGGGCGTGACAATATTTGCATAGAATTTGCTCCAACGAGCGGGGAGCTTGGAGATAATCCCTCCAACAACAAAATTGTCATTGAGGGACATCCCCTCATCTTCTAATTTCTGTCGCAGTTTCAGAAATTCCTTCACATGCGGCAGCATCGACTTCTCGTCTTCAAAGAGCCACTTGTGATATTTTTCAACGATAAATATCTTGCTCATGTTCTTGTCATCTTTATACAATTTCTCCAGAGACTGCCATATTTCTCTGGCAATGGTCTTCTTAGAATATGATTTCGCTAGGGAGTCTTCCATAGCAATTAGAATTAGAAGCCTACAAAGGCTATTCTTCCTTCTCCATTTGGTCTGATTTTTAGTAGCAGCAGTAGTTGCGGCTATAGACCCAGTTTCTGGAACATTTGGTTCTTTCTCAGTTAGCACGTGGTCAACTTCTGCAAGTTGAATATTAAGGCTAACCTTCCTCTTCCATACTTGGTAGTGCACTTCATTAAATTTCTCTAACTTGTTAATGTTAGAATCGATGAGTGAATCACGAAAGTTTTCCATCTTGAAATCTAGATTTGAAATTGTTAGTCCCGGTGTGTGATTTTTCGATGAAAACTAATTTATGCAATACTTTGAGGAAGGTGCACGACAGAGATCCCGGAGGATTCTGAGGAACGAAATCAATATAACACTTCGAAGAAGGCATAAAAGATTTCTTAGTAGTAGCGATGAGATTCCATTAACAGTATCTGATTATATCAGAACTGTTCTCGTTCAGAACGAATTACAAGTGGATGAACAAAAATTAAATGGACAGAAAGAGGAAATAGCCTGCTGGGGTGAATGATCACCGGTGCTCAAAGCTAGATTCGCCCCATACGATCAGTTTTTAGGAACCAGAATGTTCGAAGAGGAACTTCGGAACACTCTGCTCTTTTGACTCCTCAGACGGACTGAAATGGCGTACAGTTCTCTCTTCTATGCTTTCTGGAAAATTCGTAAGGAATTTGTGTTGGAATCAAATTAACAGAATGAGAGAGCAACTTATATACATGCGTGCAGTAATCGCCTAGTATGCAAAACGTTCGGGATGTTGGAAAAATTACTCCCGAACATTTTGTATCTATTCAAATCGTGCACAGGTACCATTGAGCCAACTGGCGCACAGCGTGCGCCAATTACGTATAGCACGCACTAACTACGCACAACATGCGCACTCGTGTACCGCTGTGCCAAATGCGCACAAGCGTACTACGCGCCAACTGTATGCCTACTAGCAGCACCATTAAGCCGCTCCAATCGGCAGCACCATTAGGCCACGCCAACTGGCAGCGCCATCAGGCTGCAGCAATTGGCGGCACCATTTTGTCGCACCATCGGACAACGCTAATTGGTCGTGCCTACTACCGCACCATCGGGCAATGCTACCTAGCTGCGCCAATTGGTCGTGCCATCTGGCCGTACAAACTAGCATGCGATCGACTGCGTAGAGGCTCTCGCATCGAGCAGAACTTAAGCGCACTATGCACCTAGCAACGATACTGACGTGCTGTCACACTCACTTTTTCATATAAGGATATTTTAATCATTTGATTAATTGTGTGATTTCCTAAATTTAATAAGTAATATTAATTGGTAATTAGACTAACAACTTGTTTAACCTTAGTTAGAGGCCCAACATGACTCATGAGACTTAATTTGGGCTTTCGGCCGAATTAGAAAACTTTTGGAGTTAATTTAAGGGCTTAAGTCAATTGGCCTTTTTGCCTTTTGACTAATGGGCTTTTTAACTTAAATTAGAAGTGCATTTGGCCCATGAGCAAACCCTAAACCTAATCTAACTCCCCTTGGTCGGCCATAGCAGCAGCCCCCATCCCTACATAAGCATATGCATAGCTTTGACACCCCTTTACAAACCCTACTTTCTCAATTTCTCCAAAAATCCTATTTTCTCATTCGGCATCCGATTCGCGTCAAACAAATTTCATTGTGACCGTTTGGAGGAGAGGAACTTGCTGGAGCATTGCTAGCAAGGATTTGGGGACGTTGCTCGGGAGAAAATGGTCGTCAAAGCGCCCGAGGATTCACTTTCATTGAGATTCCAACTCTCAATAGGTAAACCTCGTTCTACCATTATTTTTCTGAAATTTCTTCATATTAGCATGCATCTAGGTACCCTCGACCTGTAGGTTTAGTTTCGTTCGGTTTCGTTCGATATGCGTATCGGACACGTATCGGAGAGTTTCAATAGGTGTTCGACATAATTACCCAATGAATTAAAACAGGTTAATTTCTGAAACTATTTATATGTTTTGATAGCTCTAGACATAAGGACCTTGAAGCCCTACTTTTCGACACATTTTGGGCTCGTGTCCAGGCTCGTGTCCGTGTCCAAAACGGACACGAACACGCTGCACGAGGCGCCGTGCACACCCGTGCATGCCCTGCTGTATATGCGTCATAACTCGACGCACAGGGGTCCGTTTCGCATGAAATTTTATGGACGCGTTGGGACAACCTCTGCCTACGTGCTCCTAAAATTTCACGACGTTTTGTGGAGCGTGTGCGGAGAAATCTGACGTGCACGGTTCAGCCCGCACTG
>JANAVB010014467.1:17500-27203 GCA_029216955.1 Iris pallida
ATATATCTTGAAACAAGCTCGAATGAGTGTAAACTTGCAAAACTAGGCTATAATAGCACTGATAGTCAAGATGGTAAACTATGAGTACATGAGATAAATGAAGAAAATACACTATGCAAGTTTCTTAAGCTCTAGTTTTGTCCGAGGTTCATTCCTATACAGTTGTCCTACGGTCTTATGATCTAAGGCTTGGTCGATAATATGAGGTATGGTTCTCTAAGAATTTACAATCTAGGTAATCCAAGTAGTATCCTCTACAATGAGTCATAAGGACAAGGGAATACTAGGTGTGAGGCACCTCTACCCAACTTATAAGATTCAACTTAGTGTAGTGAACCAATGGGGACTACAAGTCATCCTTCTAACTCCTATCAAGCACGAAGGAAGATAAGATTTACGGTAGAAGGGATCAAGCAAGATGCAATCAATGAGTCAAGTGAGAGTTCGAGATGGAATCGAGATAGAAGGTCAAGTATGTGGATAAGATCCTATACTCTAATCCTATACGCAGGCTTGCTTGGTATGGTAAAGTAACCAAATAATTAACTTGACCTGCATGGGCCACCACAAAACATGTAACGCTTCAGTCCCTAAATACGTAGGGACTAGGTACGTATACATGCCAGCTGGTATACATACGAAGTATACTCCAATATATAAAATCTCGTATGAATACATAAGCTGTAAAATGCAGTAAACCAAGAGTAAGCTAATCTCATCCACAAAATAAAAGAATAAAAGATATCATATAACGATAAAATATTTTGTACAATAGTTGGGCGGAGACAATCCACTACCAACAAGTAAAGGAAGAAATGCATGAAACGGAAATGATTTGACAGAGTAGCAAAAAAGATCCAAGACATGTCATCTCCGAATGAATAGAGAAGATCATGACCTCGACTAGAATACCTGTGAATGACAATAGCACCACTGGAGAGATAACCAGGTCTCAGAGGGACGTAACAAGAACACAATATCATGCCATATAAACTGATAAATACTGCTCAATAATAAGTCAATCAGATCATAACATGGTCCAACATTCCACCTTTAGATTATCATACCATCTTCCCAACCAGACAAAGACAGGGATGGCACACTAACCCACGATGATGTATCTTCCAAGTCACGAATCCAATATGGTATCCGGACCACAACAAGGTTCAATACCTTCTCATCGGAGCAGTGAGCCACACCTGCAACCAAACAAGGACAAGATGTGGCAATTAGTCCACGACAAGTTATTGTTCCAAGCCATGATCAGATACAAGCACCCAAGCCAAGAGCACTCATACCTAACGGATAGGGTGCCTACCAGTCTAAGTGAATGCACTTTTAAGAACAAACCTCCAACGCATGGGCCCTGGTTAAAATAGGATCGGCATGGTCCCCCCTTGGGGCACCAGGAGCCTCAGGATAACCGTTCCACGAACGTCAGTGGCCAGCAGTAAATAAGGGGTCGTCAACCCGCATCTCCGGTGGAGCGTACGGTCATAAGGAAAATGTGGAAAGTAGCCCATACGCTAAGGTATGTCCTTCCCTCCCAATACATACTATGTTGTATCCATAACACATATAACCTCTATTAACCGCTAAGTCAAACTAAGCATGCAACCTCTATTAGCGGTTAATCCTATCGCACGGCTTAACGTACTGGTGGCCAGCCATCACGCATGTCCGGTTCTATATGTGACTCACAACAACGTGGTAAAAATGTGTCAAGGCCTATGAATGCAACACACAAAGGGTGGTCCCTTAAATCTAAGTTCAATTATAAGAAAATAGTACATAGTAGGAAATAGAACTAAACAGTAAAATTCTATCTACTTATGCCATGTTTCACAGTTATTTTGCAGAAAATAAATAATAAATAATGCATAAATATGAGCCAAAGTAAAATAATCAGCTAATGGCATGTATCTTTCCTGAGGGTCGTACGAGAAGTAGCAAAATCCAACAGTCAGAATCGTTAGCAAGAAAGTCAAAACCAACTGTCAGAATCATCAGCAAGAAAGTCAAAATCCACAAAGCTCGGATGCTGAAATAAACATCACGAACGTGTTTGGTATAAAAGATATCTCTAAAAAATGCTTGTCCAAAAGTCCAATTCTGGAACAGGGGCAAAATCATAATTTGGGTCAAAACGTTGTCCGCCATTGGACCCGTTTTGTACCGAAAAGCGTGCAGTACCTATGGTCTCTAAAGTCGTCAACTACATGTTTACGGGTCTAGTTGAGGAGACGAACCCAACCGTATGTCCAAAGTTAGATTCCGGCGGGCTGTGCACAAATTCGTCCGTTAGAGCGGGTTGCGGGCCCGCCAAATAGGCATTCCAGTCGACCTTCAGTATTGGACCAAGATTGGCACACAGGACCATAAAATGTTACGGTCTTGTTGGCTCAAGTTTTATGTCGATCTGACTAACGTGCCAAAGTAATTGGAAAATTGCAAAGGGATCGATACGGTGAATTCGACGGATACGCATCAAATTCGCGCACACACGACGGACCAATTTGAATTTCGTCAAAGCCCACAGTCCGCAAAGTCGATACGCACCTTTCGATGCCTTCGATTCACGACCACGTAGTCCGGTTCTCGGGGCGCACGCCGTATCGGTAAATTTTTTCCAAAATTTAGTTTTCGAAAGCGAGTTTTCTTGATTTTTGAATTCAAATAAGTGTCTACACAATGGATGAAAAATACATCTACAAAAGGGTTTTTCTCTCTTATATGTTGTCTAAAAGATCTTTCAATTAGAATCTCCAAACTGTCGGTGAGTTGGCAATGACTTGCCTTCCAAATTAGGGTCGGAGAACATTTCTACTTTTGTTTAGGAAATCATCAAAGTTTGTATCAATTTTTTGGAAAATTTAGTTATCTATGTGCAAATCCATCTACCAGTGTTTTAAGAGGGTTATATAGGCTCTCTATCGAATCAAACAGAATCGAAAACGATCGAGCGTACGTAAAAAAAAACTCGCGATGAAAGGGCATACCTGGCTGCATTGGACAGAACAGAGTCTCCCATGTTCTCGGCTGTGCAGGCGGCCCTAGCGGTGCTCCGACAAGCTTCTGGAGGCGCAGGCGGGTTAGGCACGTTCGCAGGAAGTCGAGGGAGCTCTCGTATAGATGGTTGGGATGTTTAAGGGTTTTTGGAGGAAATTCTATAGGAAATTCTCAGTACAGTCGACAGCATATGGGTTTATTCAGTTGGAGATTTAAATCAAATTTAGATTCGATTAAATCTAGATTTGGTGTGATCCTAAAGAGGATATGATTGGGAAATAGTAGGAAAAGATTAGAATCGAACTGGTGAAGATTTGGCCAATCTTGGTCGAATTAAGTTTCTAAATTTTTCGAGTTCTCCTACACCGCTTGTGCGCTCGAGATCTCAGGTTCTTCTAGGAACAGTAGTCAAGGGGGGAAGAAAGGAAGTATATTTGTTTTCTTTTTCCTTTTTTTTTTTTCTTTTTTCTTATATATATAGATTTTTTCTTTATATATATATATATATATATATATATATATAGAATATATATATATATATATAAGATATATATATATATATATACTCAAATAAACTCTAAATAAGCTTATAAGATTCCTAAAATTACATAAATCTTTATAAAATATTTTATAGATTTAGCCCGATATACCTGTGTATATTCTCTATATCACATGTAGGTTTATTTAACAATACAAAAAAAAAAAATACTAAATAGCTATGATATGCCAATTTTAAGATATGGGTATAATAGTATGTAACATCTATATACGTATATTGTACTCTAGAAATTGTATAAATGTTTTTAAACTAATTGAATGCTTATAACCAAAATATTTTGCAACCAAATTACTATGTAAATATTCACTACTAGTTTTGATAAAGAAGAAAAAACATATAATTTTGTGACCAAAGTATTTAATAATTATGAGAACAACACAAATATATATATATATATATATATATATATATAATATATATATAATATTATTATATATATAATATATATATTACATGAGTATTGAGCAATCTTTGCTAACAAAGTTAAAATCTTCAAGATGCAGAATTTTTGAGAGAACAAAGATTGATCTTCCCTAAAACTAGCATCATTTCTTTGTGGAACAATAAATCACTACATAATCAATTTCCGCAACCTTAAAGTGCTTTCAATAGGCAGGAACTCATCATAGCCAATTTAACATGTATATTTGCCTTCATAACCATCAGTAGCATCAGCAGTGTTAAATAACAAGGTCATAACCTCAAGATAAGTAAAATCTTGAACAATACAGAGCCTGAACATAGAGCAATCTTCCCCAACAAAGATAAGTACTGAACACAGAGAAATCTTCCTTAACAAGGTACAATCTTCAAAATGCAGAACTTTGATAACCAAAACGAAGGATCTTTTTTTTTTTTCATCCTAAAACCAGCATCAATTCTTCACAAAATTATAAAATAACTACAAAACAAAATCAATTTCTTCTGGTGTAAAAGTGCGCTAGCAATTGGCTGATGTAGTAACAATCGTAGCCAATAACATGTATATTTGCCTACATAAGCATCATCATCATCAACTTTATCACCGTCATCGTTCACATAACCAAGATATTTTTCCATCTGATATTCAATTTCTGCTAGTGTAAGAAGTGTAGTTTCACACACGAGTGGAATGGTGAACATGCACACAAGCTTTGGTGGGCGAACAAAAAATGGACTCTTCAACTTGCTCAAATGTCCATTGAAACCTAGAGAAAAGAAATTATATAAACTTGCGTAATTTGTAAGCCATGGCAGAAAAACGACTTGGCAAGGCTCCAACAATGGCTAACCACCTCAAAGCTACTTGTTCCATCACTAGTGCAGTTCCCATCCTCTTCTAGCTTGTTTCATTAAATGCCAATTTCAAGTGCAAACATAGTCAAATCATTCAACATGCACCGTTATCAGGTCTCAAAAAATTATACACGATTGCAAGATTGCATACCCAGGCAACTAATCTAAAGCCAACGCCACCCAGGACCTGAACCTAAAGTACCAATTTTCAAACTAAAAGTTTAATTCAATAGGGCATAATTAGAACGAAAAAATGAAAATTTTGTAAGAAAGATCGATGGAATAGAGTCAAGGAGTGGGGATTAATTAATAGAAGTTATTGGAACAACCCTAACCCTAATTTTATAAAATTGGAAGAAAAAATCCAAAACCCCCAATTCCTAGATTAAATAGAGAGGTAGAGATACGAGAAGAAAGAAACCAAGCAAAATAAAAGGCAAACCTGAAGTCGATGACGATGAGGGGTTGGAGATTCTTCTCTAAACCTCCTCCTCATCTTCGGTCGTTTGCGAGAAGACGACCGGAGTAGTGTATTGTAGACTACTCCTCGTCTTCTTCTTCGGTGATGATATGGAGGAGGAGGAGAAGAAGGAGGAGCAGAAGTACATGAGAAGAAGGAGAAGAGGAGGAGGAGCAGAGAGCGGGGAGTTTGAGGGGGGAAATTTTGTAGGTGAAAATTTTATCGGGAAGAATGAAAGAATGGACGGGCCTAGGTGAGTTATTTGGAAAACTTTTGGAACATTTTATAGGTTTCTTAGGGGCACCACAACTTTTACTAGGGGGCAGCTCTTACTTAGGAGCAGCCCAAAAGTGGAGATTTTACTAGGGAACAGTCCACATTTTGCTAGGGGGCAGCCCAATCCCCAAACTCTCATTTCCTCCCCAAACCTCATTTGCCTCTCTCTCCTCCAAAAGAAAAAAAAGAAGAGCTCTCTCTCCCTCTCCCAAAACCCTAGTCTCTTCTCCTCCACCACTCTAATCCTAATTTCTCCACCAAATTTTTTTCAAGAACACTCCTACATTCGACGAGATGACACGCAAGTCGAAGAAATCGGATTCTAGGTACGTTCTTCTCTAATTTCTTCTATAATTTTCTACATTCTATTCGAAACCCTAGAATAGTTTTAATTCTCTAAAAACTTTTGATAATTTAGGTTTAGAATGTCTTTAGGGTTTATGAATGGCATTTTCGAACACGACAAACCCACAATTTTCTTCAAACCCTAACCCTAGAAAATGACAAACTAGCGAGTCGTTCGTCTGTCGGCCCTGAGTACAGTAGGACTGCCAAGCATGTGGCAGTCCACATATAAACAAGGACTGCCAGAGTCCTGGCAGTCCTCTTTCAATAGAGGACTGCCAGGACTGTGACAGTCCTTGTTTGCAATTGGACTGTCACATGCCAGGCAATCCTACTGTACTCAGTTTTAGTTGTGGTCTGGGGTGGGGCATAGGGGGTAACAGTTCTATTTTAGTTTGCATTATTTATTAACTGTACGGTCGTACAATCCATTGTTCTATTGGGGTAACAGTCCTCCGGACGCACCAAAAAGAATACGCCCCACCGCGTCAAAGCGGAAGGAACGTGCGGAACGTCCTCTTGAGCGTCGAATACAATTTTCGAACCGACGTGCCAAGGTCGGTCTGGGACACGGAGACCGCTACCGGGACCACAAGCTCGGTCGAAGCAACGCGCTCGTACTTCTTCTCCTTCTTCCAGTGATGACGACGACGTGCCAATTAGCCAACTCCTACCACCACGTCAAGGTGGTTCTGCTCCATCTGAGGAGGCCGGTCCTTCTGAGCCGCATGTCCGTCCGCCACGTCAAGGTGGTTCTGCTCCATCTGAGGAGGCCGGTCCTTCTGAGCCGCATGTCCGTCCGCCAGGTTGCTCAATGTTGGCTTCTTTTGAGAACCATATTGCATATGCAATATGAAAGAATCCGATATGTACTTTACTTTGTAAGCTACCAGTTTAGTATATGATATCATATATATTTCATATTTTTTATGTTTTTATATGTTGTTTGATATACAGAGGACATATCGTATCCTTAGGGCTGTGAGTCACGGAAAGAAAACTATATCTTGGCCGTTTAGAAGCTTATCGGAGGCCGTCCAGGTTAAAATCTTACCGGGTGGTTTGCATAATTTGGCAGATTATGCCTATAGGACAATGGATAGTGCCCTCATATCCGCCTTTGTGGAGAGATGGCACCCGGAGACCAACACGTTTCATCTCCCCATGGGGGGAGATGACCATTACACTTGACGACGTCTACCAATACTGGAGCTACCAGTTACCGGTCGCGTCATGACCAAAGAACATTACAGAAATGAAAAATCCACAAAATGGTACTCGAAAATCGTCAAGTTTGTCTCAAGTAACCTTGAACTTGAGGAACTAGTTTACAACTCTCCCCGGCTTCAAGAAATCATATGGAATTCCTCTGTCATTTCTGGTGGAGTACTTCATGAATATGAAATTGGATGATGATGATGATTGGTCGACACGGTGGCCCGTGCTTACATGTTGTCGTCCTAGGAACGGTGGACATTTCGGACAAGTCCGGAACCTCGATACATGCGAGGTACATGCTCAATTTATGTCCGTGGATGACTTCATTGATATATCGTGGGGTAGCGGTATTCTCGCCTATCTTTACCGCAAGCTCGGCCTCGCATCCCGTGTCGGGACTAAGACAATTATCGGATGCCAGACTCTGCTACATGTAAGAAAACTTCCAACAATTTAATCTCGTATACTTCATTTGTTGTTTATATTTTGTGACTATTAACTTATAAATTGAATAGGCATGGATATACGAGCACTTTTCGATGCTCAGGCGGGGTGACCTGAACCCAAACTATTTTGAACACCTTCCTAGAGTGGCTCGATGGAGGCTGGCCCAGGTGGAAACCAAAGATTGGCAAATACTGGCTTCCATTCGTGAAGTACTTGACAATTTGGTACGAGAAGAGGTAATAAATTGGGACTTATTTTTTTATGTTAAGTTTTTTTTGCTGTTAACTACTTTCCTACAGATATTTTGGGATCCATATCGGGATTTTTGCGAGGGGAGTCGTCCATCCAACAAGTTTCTTTATTTCATGGCATGATCACATGCTATGATATTACGGAGCAATACATGCCTGATCGTGTACTTCGGCAGTTTGGTTTCGTGCAAAGTGTGCCGAAGTGCACACTAAAGATGTTGGAACCTCCCTGCGGGACCCAACCATTGAATTACAAACCGGCGTATTTCGACTGGGTGATCGACTTCTACTCCGAGTGGCAAAGGCACCTGCTTGGGGAAGATGAGAGTCAACCGGTCACCCGGATGGCCGACTGCAGCGAGGACTACATGTCGTACTTCCGACGGGTCGGACATCCTAAGTTGTTGAACCCTACAAATCCGGGTCCCGAGGCCGTAGTAGCTGTTGGAAATCTTCCTTCAAAAAACATCTTGTATGTTTCATTGGTGAAGATGGTGAGTTCCGCATTAGTAATTAGTTTGAGATTTTTATGTTTGTAGACTAAATTCAATTATTTTTTATTTACAGTCTAGAAGGGCGAAGGAACTGGCCAAGACACTTCGGGGCGCTTGCCAAAGTGACACTAGTATCTTGGTCGACACTAGTGTCTTGGTCGCCAACGAGCTTGAGCGCATCGACGCGAGGTTGAGTTCCCATTTATGCGTAATGCGGAGTCTCATTCGATGGCCCGCCATGATATGTATGATTGTCTGATGTCTGATTGTATGATGTTGAATATTTTGCAAACTTGTTGTTATTTGATTGTCTGAAGTTGTCTATTTGGATGTTATATTTTTGGATGTTGATATTTTTGGGTGTCGAACATGTTGTTGGATACTTGTGTTGAATACTTGTGTTGGTGGTATGTGTTGGATACTTGTGTTTAAATACTTCTGTTGGATGTGTTGGATACTTTGTAAAATAAATACTTGTGTTGGATACTTGTGTAAAAAAATACTTGTGTTGGATATGTGTTGGATACTTGTATGAATGTTCTGTACAGGGCTATTCATCTAGGACTGCCACACCCAGGGCAGTCCTTCACATGTGTTGGACTGCCCTGGGTGTGGCAGTCCTAGATATAATGTTCTGTGATCTAGATCACAGAACATTTCAGCTAGGACTGCCACACCCAGGGCAGTCCAACACATGTGAAGGACTGCCCTGGGTGTGGCAGTCCTAGATGAATTATTCTGTGACTTAATCACAGAACATTATATCTAGGACTGCCACAACCAGGGCAGTCCTTCACATATGTTGGACTGCCCTGGGTGTGGCAGTCCTAGCTGAAATGTTCTGTGATCTAGTCATAGAACATTTCATCTAGGACTGCCACACCCAGGGCATCCTTCACATGGTTGGACTGCCCTGGGTTTGGCAGTCCTAGCTGAAATGTTTTGTGATCTAGTCACAGAACATTTCATCTAGGACTGCCAAACCCGGGCAGTCCAACATATGTAAAGGACTGCCCTGGTTGTGGCAGTCCTCTGATGGTTTTTAGCACACATGTAAAACATGTATAATATTCAGCCAACACACAAAACACACATGTATAACACCCAGATAAGCACATAAAACACATAACACATGGATAAAAGTAAAAACATATATTGGACTTCATATTTCATAGTTTAATGTATACAAAAGTGGTCCTCTATAACCAAAATGCCAAAATATACAAAAGTGGTCCTCCATATAACACATTGATACTCAGTCGATTTCGACGTCACAATGGTCAGCAGGTAAGTCTCTTGGCTCCTCAAACTTCAACAACTTCTTACAATGGTCGATTTGATCAGCAAAAGTGTGGTCCAGCTCTGGCTT
>JANAVB010014468.1:0-20999 GCA_029216955.1 Iris pallida
CAACTGCGATTTAGACGGGTTGACACCTTTACAGTTTGAAGAAGGGGATCGATACTTGTGTCTGACACCATCATAGTTTTTATCTCCTAAGACATGAATACTTACTAGAAATCTTTCATTTAGTAACATAATATTCATGATAGATTATGATGTCCATGAATATATAAGGCTAAAATTAGCTGTTTGGACTAGAAAATGACAAATTAAGGCTAAAATTAGCAAACTGGTCTTGGTAATGATAATGAAGCTAAAATTACATGTCTGAACTTGGAAATAACCAAGCGAGGCTATAATTAGAAGTCTGGACTAGCCATATGAATGCTCCCTAGAAATGATGATGTGATACACCCAACACTATTTTTCTAGTATGCAATTGAATAGCTTTCTTAGCTTATGATTATTGTGCTGCTTCTAGTTCTATTCAAAAAAAAGATACTTTACATACTTGATGAGAATTTATGATACTACATACGAGCATAACTTCGAGTGTCATAGGTAATATATGCAAGAACGTAATAAATTTTGGTTGCAGTTCTGAGCCACCCATTAAATGGGTACAAAATGTTTTGGGTTTAATGAATGATACAGATATTGAGTCAGATACATACAGCTTTTTATGTATTGGAATTATTTATCAATCGATACTTATACTTCGTTAATACTTGAATAATTGTTTTGATGGATATTTTATGTACTGTCTATACCAAACAATGTTTGATGTTTGATACCGATATTGAGTCAGATACGTAAAGTTCTTTATGTATTGGATTTATTTATCAATCGATACTGATACTTAGTTGACACTTGAATAACTATTTTTGATGGATATTATATGTATTGTCCATACTAAAAAATGCCTATCCATCTTTGTAGAAGTATCTAAAAATGTATATGAATTACTGCATGTGGTATCGTTCGTGGATGTACAATCGTTGTTCTGATAGCATATACGGTATGATAAAATAATTCATACCAGGGATAAATTTTCTCCAGTTTGCCATGGTACTCTTCCAGTACATAAACGATACCAAAATCAAGTGTCCGTGTTCGCAATATGCAATATCATAAAGAAGTTGATGTGACATTGTATCTGTACGTACTCGAAGGGATTCCTATTGAATTACTATTAGTAGACCTCACATGGAGAGCTTGTGCCATTAGTTAGACCTCACAGTCAATACCTTCTTCTTGATTATAGCTTTGAGCTACTAGACGTGCTTTATTACGTGTGATTGAGCCATTCTCATCTGACTTATTTCGAAACATCCACTTAGTAACAATGATCGGATGATCAATATGTCTGGAACAAGTTCCCAAACTTTATTCCATTTAAATTGGTTAAGTTCCTCTTTCATAGCAGAAATTCAAAATTTATCAGAAAAAGCTTCTAAAACATTCTTAGGTTCAATTTTGGAAATAAATGCAACATTTGCTATTACCAATTATCTTGAGCTGGAACGAGTGCTTACGCCTTTTGACATATCACCGATTACCAGGTCTTCAGGATGGTCTGGTGTAAATTACATACGTTTCGGCAGATTTTTCAGATAAGACGTGAAAGTATCTTTTGTTGTGGGAGTTTCTTCTTCATTGTCACTGTCATATTGTCTTTTGACAATTAGCTCATCGAACTTGACATTGATTGATTCTTTAACAATAAGTGATTTCTTATTGAATACTCTGTATCCTTTGCTTTTTGCTGTATATCCCAAGAAAATTCCTTCATCAGCTTTTTCAACAAATTTTTCCAAGTTGTCTTTTGTATTTAGAATATAACATCTGCATCCAAAGACCTTGAAATAGCTGATATTAGGAGTTCTATTAAACCATAATTCATATGGAGTCTTTTTAGAGATAGGTCTAATAAGAACTCTATTCAATACATGGCATGTTGTATAGACAGCTTCTGCCTAAAAGTATTTAGGAAGATTGTACTGATTAAGCATAACTCGGGCCATATCATCGAGAGTTCTGTTATTTCTTTCTATAACTCCATTCTGCTGGGGAGTTCTGGGGCAAGAAAATTCATGAGATAATCCATTTGATTTACAGTAAGACTTGAATTCATGGTTATCGAATTCTCCTCCATGATCACTTCGAACACGAGTAATCATGAATCCTTTCTCGTTTTATACCTTCTTATAGAAAGATACAAACTCGAAAAAGGCTCATTCTTATTTACAAGAAAATAAACCCAAGTATATCGTAAATAGTCATCGACTATCACATAAGCATAAAGTTTTTCGCCAAGACTGGCGACTCTACTTGGTCCAAACAAGTCCATATGAATTAATTGCAGGGGTCTAGAGGTACTTACAAAGTTTATTGATTTGAAAGATGATCTGGATGCCTTATTCTTCTCATAATCAGCACAGATCATATCTTTCTTGAAACTTATTTCAGGTACGCCTCTTACCAATTTTTTGGTGGACAATCTTGCAATCTTGTCCATGTTGCATGACCAAGACGTATATGCATGTGAGCCTACCTTCCAGAATTAATTTTTACCAATGTTTTAGTTAATAAATTTTTAATAAAATATTTTTTTGAACAGTTTAAAACTTAATGTTATATTATTTTCTTTGATAATTTACTATTGGGCTTTCTTCTATCAGGGTTAGAGCCCAATCACTAGCTTTAGCATTAGGCAGCCCAATATATAAACACAACATTAGGTTATAATACCAAGCCCTGCTTAAATTCAATTTTTCAAAATTCCTACTGATCTTGGCACACCACATCGACCATGTGCAGAGTTTGTTACTCTGACAATTGCGTGCGCGCCAATTCTTTCCTACCTCCTCTAACCGCCTATTTAAGCCGACCCTTCCTTCAACAATGACCTATTCATTTCCCTCTCCACAAACTTCTAATACTCAGTTGCAGAGCAGAGCCGCCTAGCCATGGCTATTGAGTGAAGAAGAAGGCTGACCAGGAAGAAGGGCGGCCCTGACTGTGGCGATCATCGGTGACTTGATGGCTCAAACAAGGAAAATTGAGGTGAGTTCGAATCTTTGCCTTGAATCTTGAATTTCTGGGTTCATGTCGATCCGTAGTAATTTGTTTCTAAATGAACAAATTATGATAGGGATACATTGACTCCTGAATCGATCGATGGATCCTTGCTTTTCCTCATCAACACACACTTGTATGACCTGGTAATCATCGAACCCTTCCAGTTTTGTTAAAATCTAAGTAGACTGAATGATTAATATCAATCATTGGTATATTTTGATCTAGATCTGTAGGGACTGGATAGGTGAATCAACTTATCATTTCGTCGTTTCGTCGTTTTATCAATCAAGTGAGTAGCACCATTGAATTGGTTAAACTCCTTGTTATGTTTGAATGTTGATGCCAGTTGTTGAACTCTAATCATTTCTTTTCCAAATCAATTAAATCTGATAATGTAGATCTTGAACTGTTGAAGATCGAGTGTCTCATAGCAGTTGGACGTACTTCAGGATTTTGAACCAATTTGACTTCGAGAGTTCAAGCCTCTTTGTGTTTTGTGCCATCAGATCTATTCTCATCAAATTCATCAGGTAAATAATTCAATTAGTTAGTTATTTTTCTAATGTTGGATTGAGGGAAGTTTGAAATTGTGTGAATGTGGATCGGGGAGTTATTAAGGAACATCACGTATGTGTGTGTGTGTGTGTGTGTGTTGTCAATTCAGTCTATTTGGGGTCGAGTTTACCATACAACTTAGTCTACCCATAGTAGAATGGAATGTTAACATCTACATTTTAAGACTATAATTAGGAGATAATGGTAGCTTGTTATTGAGGATTCATTAACTGCTGAACTTTAGTTAGTTGTTGCAACTATTGAGAATTTGAGTTGTTCTACAAATTTATTTGGTTATGCATCAACAGCAAGCTATCATTACCTAGAGCCTATTTCATTTTGCTATATTGTTTCAATGTTTTTCTGTAAGATGATGATGGACAGTTGAGAGTTCTCACATGCATTGCCCTGATTTGGAATTACATCTCTTAGCTTGGTTCAGCTTACTGAAGAACTGAACCAGGTGTAATCTCAGTGATTTCAATTTGATGAACCTAATTAATTAGTAGAAGGTTGATCCAATTGAGACATGGGAAGAAATCCCAGAGTAACTGAGAACTGAAGTTTTGAGGCCTGAGAATTCAGGGGTACACCACTGAAACTGGAACCATTGCAATGATTGTTTGACTTGTAAGGCTAAATCTAACCAAGCATTTAACTCAGTTGGCTGCATATACCACATTGGAAAAACTTGAGAGATTGGTTTAGTTTGATGAACCTTAAATGTCTGTGCAATGATTGGTTAGTTTTGATTAAACCAAGATTTGTGAGTTCCTGCAAGCAGTGCTCTATTTTCAGTTCGAATTTTGATGAACTGGGATCTCATATGCAGTTTTGTTGGCAATTCATTGCATGGCCTATCAGAAAGACCCTGAGAGATCAATCCCAGTTTAAATTGATGTATATATCTCAGTGAAAAACTGAGATTCATACATGTATTGAACTGGGACTCACATTGATGTACCTATGGTTGTACATGAAATTCATATTTTATCAATGAACTTGAGTCATATGTTTGTTTTGGTTAAGTGAACCAGAGTTTGGGAATCCAGTTTTACCTGGGTAGAATCTCAGGAGAACCTGAGGGTTTTTAGTGTAATCTGAGAATTTTTCCAATGTACCTGAGAATGTAGGTATCAGGGTTCAGTTGAGGACCTCAGAAATTAAATATCAGTGTTGATTCAATATGATAACTGAGAGTAATCAGTGAACCTGAAATTGAAATTTAGTTTTAACCTGAGAGTCAATACAATTTTAACTGGGAGATAACTCAGTTATCTGATAGTAAGAATCCCATTGCAACCAAGGATAATTCTCAGTAAACCTGAGAATGCATTCCATGTAACCTGAGAGTAAATCTCAGTGTAAAACTGAGAGTTACTTTGCAATACTGAATTATTGTTTGAACCTGGGACCTTAGGTTCCTGTCTTGGTTCACATTCATGAACTGGGATTCACATATCATGACTGTTTTACTTAGTAAACTGTAGGACACCCTGATAACTTAGACAAGGGTTTAGCTTTGAAGAGTAAACTGGTATACATGTATCATTTTAATTGTTGATTGGCTCAACTGGGAGGTCAGCCCCAGGATCAACTTTTAGTAGACTATGTTCTATTGTTCAGTCATGTTTTACATTGGCTAAACCAGATTAGGTTGTACTTTAAGTCTAGGCATTCTTAGATTCAAGGTTTAAACTGAAAGTGGTAGGAGGTCCTCTCCTTAGAGACACTCTAAATTCCTGTTGAACAAATATCCTATTAGATTGAATACTCTGATAACCTATCTCAAGGTTAGTAGCATGACTGTCAATATAGGCTTCTATTTAATCAATGTTAGTTAACCTTGCTTTTAACTAATTAGTTTAACTAGTGGTTATAAGAGAATGCTTGTAGGGAGTTAATGGTGAATAATTGGTAGTGGGTTTAACCAGATAACATAGTTGCTAGCGAGTCATGTTTTAGAACTGCAAGATACCAATTTAGAGCTTGTTTAGTTGTTAACCAACTTGTACTTAATAAACCAGGAGGATATCCAGCTTCTTTGATTACCATTACTTTCCCGGAGCCAGGCAAGTACTTTTCTATTATTTTGTACATTTACATTCTTGTACTCTTTCTTGTGACACGTCATGGCACAATATCATGTACTCCTGTACTCTTGTTCTTGTAATTATTAGTGTCGGATGGGAAAATACACTAGCCATGTGACCAATCTCGGTTGCTATATTCATGTGCCTAGCTTAGGCCTCGCATCGTGCACGCGGGCCCTAAGTCGTACCATATTCATGTACTCCTGTACATGTTCTCACCCTAGCCGATCACATGGACTAGATGTATTTTGATATTGTGGACTTATCATGTCTGGTACTACAGGATTATAGTTTCATTCCTGTACATTATATTCTCTGTACTTTACATGTTCATGTACTTTACATTCATGTACTATATTTTCTATACTCATTTCCTGTACTTTCCTGTTCATTTCTGTATATCTTTTCCTGTACCCATGTACTCATTTCATATCATGTTCATGTTTCATTACCTAGAACTGTACTTTGCTCCGCTCCTGAATACGATATATTGCAGGTGAGTTGGAGGCCCTATGCGACACCTATTATGGACAGGATGTTGCTATTATTGCTGAGCCAGCTGGAGATGTGTTGGACATAGAGGCTGCAGAAGCCTAGAGCTTACCTTAGCACTTTACAGTTTTACCTTGTACTTGAGACTAGTAGACTCTATCTTTTATTTTGCTGGAATGTAATAAATTCTGAGATTGTACTTTACTCTGGGTTTGGGACACATTTATAGATACTGTGTTTTTCATACTTCTCTTGATATCTGGTTAGTTTTCCTAGATTGGTACAACTTACTTTGTTGTGTCTAATGACAAAGGCTGGGCGTATCCGACGCGTGTTCAATTATTCGGGAGCGGGCCGTGTCATGTTTTTAGTGGTGGCCCATGCAGGTCTGTCCTAATAGTACCTAGGCATTAGAGTACAATTGGGGGACTTAATTTACACTAGGGAAACTTGAATCACAGCATAGGAAATCGGGTACTTCGGGTACATATGGTTATTATATAAACATTTACACTTTTCTGGTAGATTAGGTTTTATCAATCATGAAGTTTTCTTTCTATTACATGATGGTCACTACGAGGAAGACCAGGATCAGGCCGGAGTCGCAGGCAGTTCGGATCAGCAGGCTACACAGGACGTTCCAGCAGATCAGCTTCCACCACCGCCTCCGATCTTTCCACCGCTACCCTCGACGATGATGTTTGACGACGCACAGGTGATGGCGATGTTCCAGCAGTTTATGGAGGCCCAGAATTACCAGGCTGCACATTTCAGGGAGGCGCAGAGTCAGCAGGCTGTACAGTTCAGAGCGACTGTCGTCAACGCACTCAGGACCAGAGAGCCGGCAGTACCAGCTCCAGCAGCAACTCATGCACCACGAACACCGAGACCAGGGATAGCCAAGGAGTACCAGAACCTCTGTCCGATAGACTTCTGGGGCAACGAGGGGATCATCTATGCGGATGAATGGATGGAGAATGCGGAGAGGACCTTGAAGATGGCACAGATTCCGGAGAACCTGAAGGTGGAGGTGGCTAGCATGCGACTCTTCGACTTGGCCAGAGCTTGGTACCGGGAGGAGCCCCAGTTGGCAGAGCCCAGGTGTCTTGGACAGATTTCAAAACTCTATTCAAGGAGAATTTTTTCCCAGAGGTGGAGCGGGATGAGCTGAAGATGCAGTTCGAGACGCTACAGCAGGGGACGATGACGGTTACGGAGTACACTTCAGAGTTTACTAGACTCAGCAGGTTTGCGGAGAACCTAGTTAGGGCACCAGAGGACAGAGCTTGGAGATTCGAGAAGGGTCTCAATAGGGAGCTGTGACATGCTGTGGCGATTAGTCAGACGACAACGTATGCGAGCATCCTCAAGATTGCTCAAGCTGTAGAGAAGGAGGCAGATCCGAAGCTGAAGAGGGATCGGAACGTGCGCAGCAGCAGTTTTCAGGTGCCAACGGAGAGGGTCCAGACTCAGATTCAGGCGAGACCTCAGCAGCCGGCACAGTAGCATCACCGTCTAGCCAGAGCTCCTGTACATTAGCATCAGAGACAGCTGCAGGCAGTTACCTACACATTCTGTTACCGACCGGGACACCGCTTCGACGAGTGCCGCAAGAGGCTCGAACTCTGCTTATTTTGTGGATCAGACGCACACCAGATGAGAGATTGCCCACAGGCTGCAGCTCGACTGACAGGGGGACCTAGAGGAGCTGGAGGACCACCACCTGCACCACCCAGAGCTCTACCAGCTGTACCACAGAGGGGACCAGCTTTATCCACTCAGCAGCAGCAGTTTGCACAGCGTCCGCAGAGGGGAGGACCACAGCAGGGACGTGCTTACGTCATGGTTGTAGTTGAGGAGGATGAGGTAGTGCCAGATGTGATCACAGGTTCTATACTTTTATATTCTTTTCCTGCCATTGCATTGTTTGATTCTGGAGCCATCCATAGCTTCGTATCATATGAGTTTCTGCATAGACACGGCTTCACACCCAGGCCCACCAGGAGGAACTGTCGGATTATGACAGAAGGAGGGGTAGTGCCAGTCAGTGAGATGGTGGAATGCCCTATCACTATTGCTGGGAGAGAGATTAGGGCTCGACTTCTAGTGATGCCACTGCCCGGATTTGATATAGTCCTCAGCATCGACTGGATGAGTGAGCAGTTTGTCATAATAGATTGCCATGAGGGGAAGGTGATCTTCAGTCCACCAGGAGTTCCACCGTTCGAGATCAGGAGACGAGTTGTAGAGAGGCCAGAGGGAGTCTACTTCGGAGCAGTCGCAAAGGACCAGGAGTTGCTGCATCCAATTATCGCGGAGTTTTTCGATGTCTTTCCCGAGGAGTTGCCAGGATTGCCGCCAGATCAAGACGTGGAGTTCAGTATCGACCTATTGCCCGAATCAGCGCCGAAGTCCCAATATTGCTACAAGATCAACCCGAAGGAAGCTGCAGAGTTGAAGGCCCAGATTGATGAGTTGGAGGGCAAGGTTTTTATTCGGTCCAGTGCTTCACCCTGGGAAGCACCGGTACTCTTCGTGCCTAAGAAGGATGGGACGGTACGGATGTGTATTGATTACCGTACACTCAATAACATCACCATCAAGAATAGATACCCTTTGCCGCAGATTGATGAGCTGTTTGACCAGCTTAGTGGAGCGAAGGTCTTTTCCAAGATTGACCGTCGGTCGGGATATCATCTGATGAAGGTGCGGGAGCAGGATATTTCGAAGACAGCCTTTAACACCCGATACGGCTAGTATGAGTTCCTGGTGATGCCGTTCGGACTCACCAATGCCCCAGCAGTATTTATGAACTTGATGAATAAAGTTTTTCACAAGTATCTGGACAAGTTTGTTGTAGTCTTCATTAACGACATTCTGATATATTCGAAGTCCGAGGAAGAGCATGTGGAGCACCTGTGGATTGTGTTAGAGATTCTGCGAAAGGAGAAGCTGTACGGGAATCTCTCAAAATATGAGTTTTTTTGGATAGAGTGGAGTTCCTAAGGCATGTGGTGACTGGTGAGGGGATTTCTGTGGATCCCAAGAAGATTGAAGCAGTGGAAGCATGGGCACCTCCCAAGTTAGTAGCAGAGATTCGTAGTTTCCTGGGTCTAGCAGGATACTACAGGAAGTTTGTGAAAGATTTTGCCAAGATCGCAGAGCCGATGACCAAGCTTACACGGAAGGACGAGGAGTTCATCTGGAGCGACACCTGCCAGTCAGTATTTGAAGAATTGAAGAGAAGACTCACGGCAGCACCAATTTTAGCTTTGCCATCTGGATCAGGAGGGTTCGACATCAACAGCGATGCTTCAAAAAAAGGCTTGGAATGTGTGCTTGAGCAGAACAAGAGGGTCATAGCTTATGCGTCTAAACAGTTGAGGCCGCATGAGAAGAATTATCCCACACATGACTTGAAGCTTGCAACAGTTATTTTTTCCATGAAACTGTGGAAGCACTATTTGTATAGGGAGAGAGTAGACATCTTCACGGACCACAAAAGCCTGAAGTATGTTATCACTCAGAAGGAGCTGAATATGAGGCAGCACAGATGGCTGGAACTCTTGAAGGATTTTAACATCTTTCTGCAGTACCACCCTGGGAAGGCAAATGTGATAGCAGATGCTCTCAGTCGATATCCTGTTGCTATGTATCTCACTATGGACCGGCATATTCTAGAAGACCTTGAGAGCCTTGGGATCGAGATTGTTCTGCCAGGAGTAGGAGGGCAGCTGATGCACATGCAGATACAGTCAGGACTGTTAGAGAAGATCCAGGAGACCCAGTTTCTTGATGAGGGACTCCGATGTCTTAGAGCTCAGGTGGAGACAGGATTGCATGACGACTTCACTATTGCGGAGGACGGATCCCTGAGGCACGGGAACCAGTTGTGTGTGCCCAAGGATCTACGGGAGGAAGTGATGCGGGAGGCCCACCAGTCGCAGTATTCTATTCATCCTGGGTCTACCAAGATGTACAAGGATATACGAAAGTATGTTTGGTTGTATGGAATGAAGAGAGAGGTTGCCAGATTTGTTTTCAGATGCCTTGTGTGCCAGCAAGTCAAGGCGGAGCGCTAGAGACCAGCGGAATTACTCCAGCCCTTACCTATCCCGGAATAAAAGTGGGAGCATATCACCATGGACTTCGTCTCTGGATTACCGCGTACTCCCAGTGACAAGGATGCTATTTGGGTGATCGTGGACAGATTGACGAAGTCTGTTCATTTTATTCTATTCAAGGTTGGGCTGTCGATCGATAAGCTTGCGGACCTCTACATGCGTCAGATCGTGAGGATTCATGGGGTGCCGGTGAGCATCATTTCAGAAAGAGACAGCTGCTTTACATCATACTTCTGGAGGAGTCTACAGTTGAGCTTGGGGTCGTAGTTGAAGTTCAGCACTGCCTATCATCCACAGACGGATGAGCAGTCCGAGAGGACCATTCAGATACTGGAGGATATGTTGCGGGTTTGCACACTCGACTTCGGCGGTTCATGGGAGGATCATTTGTATCTAGTGGAGTTTGCCTATAACAACAGTTATCAGGCTAGCATCGAGATGACCCCGTTTGAGGCGTTATATGGGCGGAGATATCGTACGCCTTTATCTTGGGACGACGTTGGCGAGAGAGCTTTTCTTGGGCCAGAGATGGTGGTAGACTCAGCTGAGAAAGTCAAACTGATTAGGGAGCTTCTCAAAGTTGCACAGGATCGGCAGAAGCACTGGGCGGATAGCAGCAGATGGCCACTGGAGTTCGCGGTTGGAGATAGAGTGTTCCTGAAGATCTCGCCGACTAGGGGTGTCATCAGATTTGGCAGGGGTGGAAAGCTCAGTCCGAGGGACATCGGGCCTTTCGACGTGACTGTACGGATTGGCGAGGTGGCATATCGACTAGCACTTCCAGCCAGCTTGGAGAGAGTGCATGATGTTTCCACGTGTCTCAGCTCCGACGTTACATTCCAGACCCGAGCCATATGGCGGACTACTCCAAGCTAGAGGTGGGTCCGAGCTTGACCTACGCGGAGCAGCCATTGGAGATTCTTGACAGGAGAGAGAAGCAGCTGCGGAATCAGGCTATTTAACTTGTTCGCGTCATGTGGAGACACCACTCTCCGGAAGAGTCCACATGGGAGCACGAGGACGAGATGCGGGAGCGCTATCCCAATTTGTTTGGTTGATTTGGTTGTACTCAGTTTTGAATTCCTCTAATTCAATAAATGTCCTATATTTGAAATTGTGTGGATTTGTTCTAAAGTTCATTGAGTGCCTTAAATTTCGAGGACGAATTTTTTTTTTAGCGGGGTAGATTTGTGAGCCTACCTTCCAGAATTAATTTTTACCAATGTTTTAGTTAATAAATTTTTAATAAGATATTTTTTGAATAGTTTAAAACTCAATGTTATATTATTTTCTTTGATAATTTACTATTGGGCTTTCTTCTATCAGGGTTAGAGCCCAATCACTAGCTTTAGCATTAGGCAGCCCAATATATAAACACAACATTAGGTTATATTACCAAGCCCTGCTCAAATTTAATTTTTCAAAATTCCTACTGATCTCGGCACACCATATTGACCATATGTAGAGTTTGTTACTCTGACAATTGCGTGCGCGCCAATTCTTCCCCACCTCCTCTAACCGCCTATTTAAGCCGAACCTTCCTTCAACCATGACCTATTCATTTCCCTCTCCATATATAAACTCCTAATACTCAGTTGCAGAGCAGAGCCGCCTAACCTTGGCGATTGAGTGAAGAAGAAGGCTGACCATGAAGAAGGACAGCCCTGGCTGTGGCGATCGTCGGCGACTTGATAGCTCAAACAAGGAAAATTGCGGTGAGTTCGAATCTTTGCCTTGAATCTTGAATTTATGGATTCATGTCGATTCGTAGTAATTTGTTTCTAAATGAACAAATTATGGTAGGGATAAATTGACTCCTGAATCGATCGATGGATCCTTGCTTTTCCTCATCAACACACACTCGTATGACCTGGTAATCATCAAACCCTTCCAGTTTTGTTAAAATCTATTTATACTGAATGATTAATATCAATCATTGGTATATTTTGATCTAGATCTGTAGGGACTGGATAGGTGAATCAACTTATCATTTCGTCGTTTCGTCGTTTTATCAATCAAGTGAGTAGCACCATTGAATTGGTTAAACTCCTTGTTATGTTTGAATGTTGATGCCAGTTGTTGAACTCTGATCATTTCTTTTCCAAATCAATTAAATCCAATGATGTAGATCTTGAACTGTTGAAGATCGAGTGTCTCATAGCAGTTGGACGTACTTCAGGATTTTGAACCAATCTAACTTCGAGAGTTCAAGCCTCTTTGTGTTTTGTGCCATCAGATCTATTCTCATCAAATTCATCAGGTAAATTATTCAATTAGTTAGTTATTTTGCAATGTTAGATTGAGGGAAGTTTGAAATTGTGTAGATGTGGATCGGGGAGTTATTAAGGAACCTCACGTATGTGTGTGTGTGTGTGTTGTCAATTTAGTCTGTTTGGGGTCGAGTTCACCATACAACTTAGTCTACCCATAGTAGAATGGAATGTTAACATCTACATTTTAAGACTATAATTAGGAGATAATGGTAGCTTGTTATTGAGGATTCATTAACTGCTAAACTTTAGTTAGTTGTTGCAACTATTGAGAATTTGAGTTGTTCTGCAAATTTATTTGGTTATGCATCAATAGCAAGCTATCATTACCTAGAGCCTATTGTATTTTGCTATATTGCTTCAATATTTTCCTGTAAGATGATGATAGACAGTTGAGAGTTCTCACATGCATTGCCCTGTTAATCACTTGAAAACGTATTCTGAATCTAAGACTCATCAAGTGTTGTCACTGATTTGGAATTGCATCTTTTAGCTTGGTTCAGCCTACTGAAGAACTGAACCAAGTGTAATCTCAGTGATTTCAATTTGATGAATCTAAGTAATTAGTAGAGGGTTGACCCAATTGAGACCTGGGAAGAAATCCCAGAGTAACTGAGAACTGAAGTTTTGAGGCCTGAGAATTTAGGGGTACACCACTGAAACTGGAACCATTGCAATGATTTTTTGACTTGTAAGGCTAAATCTAACCGCGAACCATTGCAATGATTTTTTGACTTGTAAGGCTAAATCTAACCGAGCATTTTAGCTCAGTTGGCTGCATATACCACATTGGAAAAACCTGAGAGATTGGTTTAGTTTGATGAACCTTAAATGTCTATGCAATGATTGGTTAGTTTTGATTAAAACTGGATTTGTGAGTTCATGCAAGCAGTGCTCTATTTTCAGTTCGAATTTTGATGAACTGGGATCTCATATGCAGTTTTATTGGCCATTCATTGCCTGGCCTATCAAGAAAACCCTGAGAGATCAATCCCAGTTTAAATTGATGTATATATCTCAGTAAAAAACTGAGATTCATACATGTATTGAACTGGGACTCACATCAGTACCTATGGTTGCACATGAAATTCATATTTTATCAATGAACTTGAGTCATATGTTTGTTTTGGTTAAATGAACCAGAGTTTGGGAATCCAGTTTTACCTGGAAAGAATCTCAGGAGAACTTGGGGGTTTTTAGTGTAATCTGAGAATTTTTCCAATGTACCTGAGAATGTAGGTATCATGGTTCAGTTGAGGACCTGAGGATTTAAATATCAGTGTTGATTCAATATGATAACTGAGAGTAATCAGTGAACCTGAAATTGAAATTCAGTTTTAACCTGAAAGTCAATACAGTTTTACTTGAGAGATAACTCAGTTATCTGATAGTAAGAATCCCATTGCAACCAAGGATAATTCTCAGTAAACCTGAGAATGCTTTCCATGTAACATGAGAGTAAATCTCAGTGTAAAACTGAGAGTTACTTTGCAATACTAAAATATTGTTTGAACCTGAGACCTTAGATTCCTGTCTTGGTTCACATTCATGAACTAGGATTCACATATCATGACTGTTTCACTTAGTAAACTGTAGGACACCCTGATAATTTAGACAAGGGTTTAGCTTTGAAGAGTAAACTGGTATACATGTATCAGTTTAATTGTGATTGGCTCAACTGGGAGGTCAGGCCCAGGATCAACTTTTAGTAGACTATGTTCTATTGTTCAGTCATGCTTTACATTGAATAAACCAGATTAGGTTGTCCTTTAAGTCTAGGCATTCTTAGATTCAAGGTTTAAACTAAAAGTAGTAGGAGGTCCTCTCCTTAGAGACACTCTAAATTCCTGTTGAACAAATATCCTATTAGATTGAATACTCTGATAACCTATCTCAAGGTTAGTAGCATGACTGTCAATATAGGCTTCTATTTAATCAATGTTAGTTAACCTTGCTTTAACTAATTAGTTTAACTAGTGGTTATAAGAGAACGCTTGTAGGGAGTTAATGGTGAATAGTTGGTAGTGAGTCATGTTTTAGAACTGCAAGATACCAATTTAGAGCTTGTTTAGTTGTTAACCAACTGGTACTTAATAAACCAGAAGGATATCCAGCTTCTTTGATTACCATTACTTTCCCGGAGCCATGCAAGTACTTTTCTACGATTTTGTGCATTTACATTCTTGTACTCTTTGTTGTGATACGTCATGGCACGATATCATGTACTCCTGTACTCCTGTACTCTTGTTCTTGTACTTATTAGTGTCGGGTGGGGAAATACACTAGCCATGTGACCAATCTCGGTTGCTATATTCATGTGCCCAGCTTAGGCCTCGCATCGTGCACGCGGGCCCTAATTCGTACCATATTCATGTACTTCTGTGCATGTTCTCATCCCAGCCGGTCACATGGACTAGATGTATTTTGATATTGTGCACTTATCATGTCTGGTACTACAGGATTATAGTTTCATTCCTGTACATTATATTCCCTGTACTTTACATGTTCATGTACTTTACATTCATGTACTATATTTCCTATACTCATTTCCTGTACTTTTCTGTTCATTTCTGTATATCTTTTCCTGTACCCCTGTACTCATTTCATTTCATGTTCATGTTTCATTAGCTAGAACTGTACTTTGCTCTGCTCCTGAATATGATATGTTGCAGGTGAGTTGGAGGCCCTGTGCGACACTATTATGGACAGGATGTTGCTATTATTGCTGAGCCAGCTGGAGTTGTATTGGACCTAGAGGCTATAAGCCTAGAGCTTACCTTAGCACTTTACAGTTTTACCTTGTACTTGAGACTAGTAGACTCTATCTTTTATTTTGCTGGAAAGTAATAAATTCTGAGTTGTACTTTACTCTAGGTTTGGGACACATTTATAGATATCATGTTTTCATACTTGTCTTGATATCTGGTTAGTTTCCTTAGATTGGTACAGCTTACTTCGTTGTGTCAACGACAAAGGCTGGGCATGTCCGACTAGTGTCCGATTATTCGGGTGCGGGTCGTTACAATGCCAAATCCAGCTTTCGTCTTGTGTTATAACTAGACGCTTTCCTGTATTGTTAGTCTTTTCGGACAAATATAAAACATATATGTTGTCATCTCTTATTCCTCAAAGAAAATTATTCCAGAGGTTTTATCATAGACAAAATATTATTTTTAACAAAATTTATTCCATAACCGTGATCAGCTAATTGACTGATACTCAACAAGTTATGTTTCAATTCTGTTACTAAGCAAACATTTTTAATAATAGGAGGGAGAGATACCTATGTCACCAGTTCCAATGATATTACCTTTAAGATTGTTTCCAAAGGAGACATAGTCTTCTTTCTTCATCGATAGAGTTGTAAACAATTTGTCGTCACCTGTCATATGCCTGGAGGAACCACTATCGAGTATCCACTTGCTTTTAGTGGGAGGAGGAAGGTCCACCTACAACAACAAGTTGAAGATGTAACCTTTGGTACCCACTTCTTGAGGGTCCTGATGTGTTATCTTTTGGAAGCCATTTATACACATTCATATCTATTAGCTTTCTAATCTTACACTGTTGTGACACATGTCCTTTTAATCCACAATAATGACATGTAGCAAAAGTGTTAGTGCTAGGTTTTGTTTGAAAAACATGCTTTTGAGTTTTTGAAAAGGTGTGCCTACTCATGTTGTGTGAAAACATGTATATAAGCATGATTTCTAACATTACCAGTCGTGTTGTTAGTGTGGTATTTGTGTTTAGCCTTCTGACTAGTGTTTATCTGAGTAATTGGTCTAGCGACTTGTTTGCCCAGTTTTATCTCTAACTTTTTAGAGTTGTCATTGGCTTCATTTAATTTGGCCGTGAGTGTATCTACTCTTTGAATATCAATGTTATACTTCTTCTCTAGTTCATAGAGATCGTTAAGTTTTGCATTTTCTTGATTTTTTTTCAAGCTTTTAAGAGAATCATGCAGACTCAGCCTTAAAGAAGTAATCTCATTGGTGTCAATAGAAGAATCCTTAATATCTTCTAAAATCCTAGATTGCTTTGAAAATTCAGACTGTACAAATATTAGCTCTTTCTTAGCATTTTTGTACATGTCTATCATTTTCTCCTGATCGGCCAATAGATCAGAAAAAGCCTCACATAATTCAAAAGTAAATTCTTCGTAGAGAGGGTTAGTTATTACCGTAGCATCTGTAGCCATAAAGCATAGGTTTGCTGAGCTCCGAGAGTTTTTTCTTCTTCAGAGTCACTAGCCTCGCTTTAACACCAGATACTAGTGTTCACATAGTTTTTGGTTGTTGACCTTCGTTTGCTTGTTTGGTCATATCTGCTTGTTTGATCGAGTCTGCTTCCTTTTCTTATAACAGGGCAATCCTTCTTTATGTGACATATTCTTTTGCAGCTGAAACAGATCGGTTCTTTGTCATATTTGAAGTCATTCTTCTTCTTGTTTGACTTCTCGTGTTAGAGGACTCTTCTGAAGTTCCTTGTTATCTGGGTCATTTGCTCGTTGTCCGAGTCGTCTGATTCACTCTCGTCGTCAGAGATTATTTTGTGATTTGCCTTGAATGCTATTGTCTTCTCTTTCGGATATTGATCTTCAAAATCCTGAAGGTCCAACTCATGTGTCATGAGTTTTTCCATCAGGTTTCAAGACTCATTGTCGAGAGATTATTTCCTTCTATAATGGTCGTTGCTTTTGGATTCCAGCTTTTTGGTAGTCCACGAAGAATCTTCCGAATCTTTTCATGATCGCTAAAATCTTTGCCAAGGGAAGCTAGAGGATTAACAATATCTAAAAATCTAGTAAATATAGCAGTAATAGTCTCATTAGGCTTCAATTTGAATGCCTCATATTCTTGTGTAAGTCGTAAGATTTTGGATTCCTTCACTTGTGAAGTACCTTCATGAGTAACCTCAAGAAGTTTCCAAACCTCGTTGGATGTGGCATATGTAGAGACTCTATTGAACTCAGTTTTATCAATAGCACAAATAAAGCATTGATGGCTTTTACATCAAGACTAGCTTGTTTCTTTTCATTGTAGGTATATCTATCAAATAGTTTGTCAACTAGAGCACCATCTATCGTAATAGGTAGAGATTTCTTATAACCATTAACGACAATTGACCATAAATTGAAATCAAGTGACTTGAGAAAAAAGCTCATCCGTGTCTTTAGTACATAATTTGTGTCATCAAATAAAGGTGGCCTATTTATTGACTGACCTTCACCGTTGCTTGGAAATAGGGATGCCATATCTCAAGTAATGTTAATTCTGTCAAGAGAAACCTGTCTGATACCAATTGTAGGAACAATGGTACCTCTAGAGGGGGGTGAATAGAGTGCAGCAGAGAATATTTAGCAATTAAAAAGTTAACTCTAACCAGGTGAAGCAATATATATATAATATATATATATATATAATATATATATATATATATATATATATTATAATATATAATTGCAAGTAAGTCAGTAAAATGAGGGCGAGAAAATAATACTCAAAGACAGCATGTTTATACTGGTTTTCCTCTGTGAGGACTAGTCCAGCCTCGAGTACTCAACCCGATGTTTGAATCCACTATTTGAAATAGAGATTACACCACATGTTTTGCTCTGAAGAACACGCCAACTTCACCATCATCGTGTTTTTATCGGAAGTCCATGAACAAACTTCAATACCTTTTTGAGGTACATTTGGTTGCTATTGGCTTAGTCTACCTGGGATAATTTCCAAGTTGGGGGGTGTAACACCCAGTTTTCCAGAAGAGGGTAATTTTGAAATTTTATAATTTTAGTCTTTTAATAATGATATTTAAATCATGATATGATTTTTGGTAATTTTTAATAGTGTAACCTTGGAGACTGGTTGACCTAGAGCCTAGCCATGTGATTAGGGTACTTTGTTTATCATTTCTAGTTTGAGGGTATTTTTGTCAGTTGGGTTATTTGAATTTATTAGAATTTATTTGAATTTATGGGAATTTTTAGGATTTATTTTGGAATTTTTTGAATGAAGGTTGACTGAGTTGACTTTGACTAGCAATGACCTTGTTAGACTAACCTAGGAGCTAACCCTAGTTGAGTTTGGACTTGGTTAGGTCATGCAACCCTAGTTAGACTAGGGACAACCTATGGTTTAGTCATTTGACTCAAGTTAGAATAGTTATGACACAAGCCATGACTTATGGTTGAACCATTAATCAATAACTTAGCCATAGAAGCCCAAGGCCCATTAGCTAATGCCAAACCCTAACCCTAACATTACTTGGCCAGCCACCACACCCACATTGGGAATCCCCCCTATAAATATTCTCCTAGAAATTAGGGCTAGCCTCCTTAGAATTTCTCAAGTTTTGGAAGAGGTGAGCCTCCATCTTCATAAATCCATAGAAATTCCATTTCATCTCCTTTTTCCCTCAAATCAATTGCATTAAATCCTAATTTTAGTTTTCTTGCTGTTTGTGGTGTTCAACCTCAGCTTTGGAGAAATTTGGAGAAGTTTGCTAGCAAGGAGAAACCCCTCTACTGGATATTTTTCTTGCATTTTGTCACTATAGGTAAATTTCATTCTACACCATAGAATTCTAATTTTATTACATAACTAGGAAGCCCTAGGCCTAACCTAACTGTAGGAATAGTTAACCCTAGATTTCGTTCCTATTTGGACACGTATCAGTCCTTGATTTTAAGTGTTTGATGAAATGCCCCAAAGGGCATTTCGAGTGACTTTTAGGAATATAAATAAATAGGAATTATTGTTTGATGTCGCTTACATGTTTTTGGTGGACTGGGGTGTTTTCCGTGTCGTGTCGTGTTTGGACACGTGCACACGGGTGCACCGCGCGCGCGAGCAGGTTGTTTTCCATGCTGTTCGAATTTGATTTCGTGCAGTACATGCCACGTGGACATGTGCCACTTGGCACGGAGGTGGGGGCAACCACTGACAGGCCCCCCCCCCTCGAGTCTCACGACACCTCGTGTCGTATCGAACACGAGATCCGGCCCGCACTGGTCGTGGCCTGGACTGTGCACACAGGTTTTTATTTACTGACATGGCTTTCATATTTCGTGCTGACACAACTAGGACACGTCGTGTTGTGTCCACATGGTAGCCCTATAGTTGGGCTATCCATTTCCAAGTGCATGAGGTGTCAGATGCTTCAGTCGTGTCGAACCTATTGGGGACTGGCCGCACGAGGAAGTATCTACACAGTGTCCCTGACACTTGCATTTCTATTTTAGACACGTTCGTGTCCACCTAGTTGGACACGAACATCCCCATGACACGTATTATGTGTACACCTGCCTGCACATTTTATTTACTGATTTATTTGGGGTTTTTAATTCAAAATTGGTGCTTTTAATGTATTCACTGATACACAATTTTATTAACTCGATTTCTGAAATTAAATTGTATTTTCAACAGTTGATTATGTTTTAATCACCATCTTAATTCATTTACACCTGTAATTGAGTACTAAAATGATGATTTAGGTTTTGTGTAGAGTAATAGATTTCGATTTGGTTTGGGGATGGGTTTTATGTGGATACTTGTTAGGATTCAAAATGAGTGAATCTGTACATTGTTACTGATTTGGTTTTGTCCTTGATCCTAGTTTTTCCAACTGAATTTCGAATGTTTAAGCTAACATGTTAGATTCTAGGATAGTTCTTGTTTCCTCTAGTCAGCTCACTGAATTCAGGACTGCTATACAATGTTTTAGCTCACTGATTTCACATTGGTTAGCCACTGTTTGATTCTTAATATCCTATCATGTAATCCCAGATTTCTCCTATTTCTTTGATTCCATTCCTCAATAACTGATTTGCTTTTTTCCTTGTACTGAATTGATTTCGAGAGTAACTGTCAAATGTTACTCCCTTCTATGCATTAGCTAACTGTTTTTCAATTGCCACACACAAATTCTTTCCTTGATTCCCTTGACACTGAGCACAGGCTCTCATGCCACACTCTCACGTTCACATATACACACACAAGGCAAATCCTGGGACACCTGACCATACATGGGTTCATTATTGTATTCAGTTTTCAGGAGATAGCCTGTGAACCCAGTCACTGTTTTCCTGGACAAACATGTTTTTCCACACA
The DNA here is from genome assembly GCA_029216955.1 of Iris pallida. NCBI lineage: Eukaryota > Viridiplantae > Streptophyta > Magnoliopsida > Asparagales > Iridaceae > Iris > Iris pallida. Next base: position 20,664 of record JANAVB010014468.1, read on the forward strand.
CATTATCAATCTCACACACACACATGAACATGTTCACACACCATCTATACCTATACCACCATTTTCCCTACCTATATTTACTGTCATTTGGCTCCATGTTCACTGTACACAGGTTCAGTCCTTCACACACTCTGAACAGTCCAGTTTTGGACTGAGAATGTTAACTTTTCATGTATACACACACACACAGTCACACACCTCACTCTCTCACTGCTCACACACAGCCCACTCTTACACATGTGACACTCTCTTCACACTCACATGACAGGACACTCTACACTAACACACAGCAACACACACAACACTCACATGTACACACACTTTGTCTTCCCTCTC